>SEYY01019342.1:80000-100000 GCA_009176605.1 Armadillidium nasatum | reverse complement strand
GGGTATGGGCGGTCCGAAAAATATTTTTAAAAATCACAGACGAGTATGGGAAGACTCAATTTTTTTTAAAAAATTACCGGAGGGTATGGGCGAGATATGTAAGGATATCAACGAGTATGGGCTGGTGAGGGCTGAAAAATAATGACCCAATCAGGTCTCTATGCATAATACAGATACGTAGATATCAAAACTTAGTTGACAAAAATTTATGTAGCTTAATCTATTAGAGTTTCAAGTCAACCACCTTAGCATGCTAAAAAAAAGTCAAGTTCTTCCACGAGAACAATAAAAATGAGACTCACGTGTTTCTTCAATGAGAACTTCCTATTGGTTTTGGAGTTTATGTATGAAATCAGCACGGTCAATCTTGCACTTAATTACAATATCTCTAAACAGCTATGAAATATAAGCAAAAGAGTATTTTGTTAAATAGGGCTATTCTGATATTTTAATACTAGATATGCTGCGGCACTTCTACTGCAGCAGAGGTGCCGCAACAAATCTTAATACACTGTACTGTTGTCACATGCGTGTGTGCATTGTTGAGCAACAGAATAGTCCTATTTAACAAAATACTCATTTGTTTATCTTTAATGGGAGGTTCTCGACTGCTCCCTTATAGCTCATCCTGTAGTTCACCGATTTGCATCTTCTGTCTATTGAAAAAAGCTCTCAGAGATTGTCAGGTCTAAGAATGTTCTTAACTAATGGTTTCCGCAATTCACTAACGCCCTGAACACTTACTTGAAATGACAGGTTAAAATGTGTAGCTGTTTGAATCATCAAGAATTATAATTATCCTTCCTAAATTTACATATTCAAACAAATAAACAATTTCTGTAAAAATAAAAGTTTCATATTTATTTGAGTAACTTTTATCTATTTATTTATCTTTCTATCTATGTATGTATGCATGTATGTATGTATGTATGTATGTATGTATGTATGTATGTATGTATGTATGTATGTATGTTTGTATGTATGTATGTAAGTATGTATGTATGTATGTATGCATGTATGTATGTATGTATGTATGAATATATGTATCTATCTATCTATCAATCTATCTATCTATCTATCTATCTATCTATCTATCTATCTATCTATCTATCTATCTATCTATATATATATATATATATATATATATATATATATATATATATATATATATTATATATTTATATATATAATATATATATATATATATATATATATATAAACTTACCATAAGGTAAACCAACTGAAGAATATTTTTAAATTAATATTCTGATATTTTTAAGCAATTCCACTTAGTGATTTTGCATTTTTAATTCAAGAATTGATTGATGCACAACGTTTATTGATCGTGGGAATATATATATATATATATATATATATATATATATATAATATATATATATATATATATATATTATATATATATATATATATATATATATATATATTACTTTCTAGTGAAACATTGGACGTGAAATACTCGGGATGGTTATATTTGCATAGTTAGTTCAAATGTTCTTAGAAATAGAAAAAAATACTCGCAAAGAAAATTACAATTTTACTACATGTTAATTAAATATGAACAAACTTACGTAAGCTAATATAAATGATAATTTAATAAACCATCACAAAATGTCAAATTCATTTTGTATATATATATATATATATATATATATATATATATATATATATATATATATATATATATATATATATATATATATATATATATATATATATATATATATATATATATATATATATATATATATATATATATATATATATATATATATATATATATATATATATATATATATATATATATATATATATATATATATATATATATATATATATATATATATATATATATATATATATATATATATATATATATATATATATATATATATATATATATATATATATATATATATATATATATATATATATATATATATATATATATATATATATATATATATATATATATATACGTATATATATATGTATATATATATATATATATATATATATATATATATATATATATATATATATATATATATATATATATATATATATATATATATATATATATATATATATATATATATATATATATATATATATATATATATATATATATATATATATATATATATATATATATATATATATATATATATATATATATATATATATATATATATATATATATATATATATATATATATATATATATATATATATATATATATATATATATATATATATATATATATATATATATATATATATATATATATATATATATATATATATATATATATATATATATATATATATATATATATATATATATATATATTATATATATATATTCCCAACTTCTTATGACTTGAACACCTTTAAACGCCTTGTATCGGGACATGTCGGGCTTTTAAATTTACCCGATTTCTGGATTGCTCTTGAACTCTGGTGGTAATTTGGTGGGCCTCCGGCCTTTGTCCATCAGAAGGTAATATATATATATATATATATATATATATATATATATATATATATATATATATATATATATATATATATATATATATATATATATATATAGGAGACGTTTCTGGCATTGCAGTGCCACCAACTGGTCTGATTTGTGGTTGTACTTTTCTGATTTCACTTGGGATGATTCCTGTTTCCGTGGGAGAGATAAATCGAAATGTGCAGAACGCATAACAGAGTTGCTTCTCTCTGGCATGGAGGCGTACATTCCATATTCTTTCCTTTCTCCTAAATCAAGCAAACCTTGGATCAGCTCTGCTTATTATTGTGTTATCCGCAGCAGGGACACATCCTTCAAGGATTACCGTCGTCCTCAAACTTCAGAAACTCATGAAACTTAAATTTCATCCCGAAATAGTGCAAAATCTATTCTCCAAAACATTAAAAACTCATTTCACCGTAGAAAATGCAATAATCTTTCTGGTTCCTCTTCTTTATGCCCTTTATGGCATTTTGCAAAACAAAAAATGTCTTTAACTTTGCTTCTTCCTCTTTTCCTCCATTAGTATCTTCTGATGGTACAATTACCGTTTTGCCTTCCTCTAAAGCTGAACTCTTAACTCAAACTTTTGCCTCTAATTCAACCTTGGACGATTTCGGAGCTGCTTCTACTCCTTCAACCACCTCCAACACATATATGCCTAAAATTAGAATTTCTTCTAAATACTTCATTTCTGCTCTCTCTGAGCTTAACACTTGGAAGGTCTACAGTCCTGATAGTATTCCTCCTGTGGTTCTCAAACTTGTGCTTCTGCCTTGGTTATATATATATATATATATATATATATATATATATATATATATATATATATATATATATATATATATATATATATATATATATATATATATATATATTTTTTTTTTTTTTTTTTTTTTTTTATGTCTCCTCCGGTGGGCAAAGGCCCAAGGCCTACCAATATCCACCGGAGTTGGGAAGAAATCGGAATTCATGGTCGCTAAATGGCCGACGTGTGACCCGATACACGGCGTTTAAAAGTGTGCAAGTCAAAGGAAGTTGGGAAAACAGATAAAGGGAGTGTGTTCCAGACTTTACCAGTAGAGTACATGTAAGATTGAGCATAGCGGTTAAGTCTGGGGTCGGAGAGTTGGACAGAGAAAGGATGAGACTGTGTAGAAAGACGTGTCGCACGAGCCCTTCTCAGTGGAGGAGGTATGCGACGAGAGAGTTCAGAAGAGCAGTGTCCGTTGTAATAGCGATAGTATAGAGAGAGTGACGCAACAATTCGACGGGCAGAAAGAGATTGGAGAGAGTTAGTAAGAGCAGGAGAGTTGATAAGACGAAAAGCCCTAGACTCCACCTTTTCAAGAGAGCTGTATGTGTGGAACCACCCCAGATGTGCGAGGCGTACTCCATACAGGGGCGAACAACACCCCTATACAGAGCAAGCAACTGGGGTGGCGTAAAAAAACTACTGAAGGCGCCTCAGAACACCCAACCTCTTAGAAGCTTGTTTAGAAAGAGAGTAATGTGATCTTTCCAAGAAAGATCACGAGAAAAAGAAACACCGAGAATATTAAGAACAGATGAAGGTTTGAGTTGAGTGTTTTCGAAGAAGATATCATAGTTGTGTGGAAGATTGTGTCGAGTAGAGAGATGGAGGAATTGAGTTTTTGAGGCATTGAAAACGACCATGTTTTCTCTGCCCCAATTTGAAATACGAGATAGATCAGAGGTCAGTTGCTCCAAGGCAATCCTCTTTGCGTCTAATTAACTGCTGTTGGGAGGGACGTCTTTCAAATTGAAAGGAGTAATGAAGGGTGGAGTCATCAGCATAGGAGTGGATAGGAGATGAAGTAATAGAGAGAAGGTCATTAATGAAAATTAGAAAAAGTGTTGGGATAGGACAGATCCTTGAGGAACACCACTATTTAATAGATTTATAGGAATGAACGGTGGCCGTCTACAACAGCTGCTATAGAACGACCGGAAAGGAAATTAGAGAGAAGGTCACAGAGAGAAGGATAGATTCCGAAAGAGGGAAGTTTGGAAATCAAAGCTTTGTGCCAGACTCTATCGAAAGCTTTCGATATGTCTAGCGCCACAGCAAAAGATTCACCGAAATGCCGAAGAGCGGAGGACCAAGAGTCAGAGAGAAGGGAAAGAAGATCACCAGTAGAGCGTTTCTTTCGAAAGCCATACTGGCGATCAGAGATAAGATTAGAAGAATTGAGATGTTTCCAAATCTTCCTGTTAAGGATAGATTCGAAAACTTTAGAAAGAACGGAGGTTAAAGAAATTGGACGATAGTTAGAGGGTTGAGAGGGTCCCCCTTCTTCGGCACAGGCTGAATGAGCGCACGTTTCCAGCAAGAAGGGAAGGTTGAAGTAGAAAGACAAAGACGAAATAGTTTACCAAGGCAGGGTGCAAGCTCGGAAGCACAAGTTTTGAGAACCACAGGAGGAATACCATCAGGACCGTACGCCTTCTTAGTGTTAAGCTCAGAGAGAGCAGAAATGACATCTTTAGAAGAAATTACAATTTTAGGCATAAATGAGTTGGAGGGGGTTGAAGGAGGAGGAATAGCTCCGGAATCGTCTAAGGTTGAATTAGAGGCAAAAGTTTGAGCGAAGAGTTCAGCTTTAGAAGAAGGTAAAACGGCAGTTGTGCCGTCAGAAGATACTAGAGGAGGGAAAGAGGAAGAAGCAAAGTTAGAGTTGACATTTTTTGCAAAATGCCAGAAAGGGCGAGAGGAAGAAGAACCAGAAAGATTATTGCATTTGCGACGGAGAAAAGAGTTTTTAGTATCTCGAAGAATAGATTTTGCACGATTCCGGGATGAAATATAAGTTGCATGAGTTTCTGGAGTTTGAAGACGACGGTAATCCTGAAGGCAGCATCCCTGCGGCGGATAGCACGAGAACAAGCAGAGTTAAACCAAGGTTTGTTAGGTTTAGTTTTTAGAAGGGAAAGAATATGGAATGTACGCCTCCATGCCAGAGAGAATCACCTCAGTTATGCGCTCTGGACATTGAGGGACCCCTACCATGGAAAGTTGGAAACAGTAATCATTCCATGGTTAAATCAGAGAAGTACAACCTGCAAGTCAAACTAGTTAGTGGCAGCTACCGAAATGCCAGAAACGTCTCCTTCGCCGAAGGCGGGGGCCGTTTTGCGGAAGACTTGAAGAGACAGGAACAAGATACAGAGATAAGAAGGTGATCGGATGAACCCAGAGGAGGAAAGAGTTTAACAGTATAAGGAGAAGGATTAGAAGTTAAGAAAAGATCAAGTATGTTGGGTTCATCACCAAGACGGTCAGGGATACGGGTAGGGAGTTGCACCAACTGCTCAAGGTTGTTCTGGATAGAAAATTGGAAGGCGAGTTCACCAGCTGGATCATGAGAACTAGATGAAAGCCATTGGCGGTGGTGAACATTGAAATCACCTAAAATGATGATTTCAGAGAAAGGAGAAGAAGAAGAATGTGCTCTATTTTGGAGTTTAAATAGTCGAAGAATTTTTTATAGTCAGTAGAATTAGGAGATAAATAGACAGAACAAATAAATTTAGTAGTAGAATTGCAAGAGAGTTTAAGCCATAAAGTAGAAAATTCAGAAGACTCCAAATTAGAGACACGAGAGCAAATAACATCGTTGCGCACATATGCGCAACAACCGCCTTTGGCTGAAAATTGAGGATAGAGACAGTAGGAGGAAACAGAATAAGGTTTGCTGTCAGCACACTCAAGCACCTGAGTTTCGGTTAGAAATAAGAGATGAGGTCTAGAAGAAGAGAGGTGGTGTTCGACAAAGTGGAGATTAGAAAAAAGACCGCGAATGTTGCAGAAATTAATGAAAAAAGAAGACCGTGCATCGGGGCAAGCCGGACGCCGGGTCATGGTGGCACCATCCCCATCATCGGAGGCCACCAACTCCCAAGTGATGATGGGGTGAGGGGTGGAGGTTGAGGGGCATTCTTTGGATGCCGCCCCCCCAAGCATCTCCGAGGCAGCTGTTGGTTTCGCCATTTTTTTTGTTTTGTTTTAGGTAATGTAAGAGTAAGTGCTTGTAAAATGTGGGAACATGTGAAGAATTGGGGTGGAGAGGTAGTTGGAGCATAGACACTCCAGTGTGAGGCGGGGGTACGCTAGGGAACCCCCTGAGAAGGTGAAACGCGAAAAGGAACGAACCAAAGGGCAACGGAGTGAAACGGAATAGTCTAGCCCATCCTATCACTCCGTGGGTTATGCCCAATGGGGTATATATATATATATATATATATATATATATATATATATATATATATATATATATATATATATATATATATATATATATATATATATATATATTATATATATATATATATATATATATATATATATATATATAAACATATATAAGTAGTTAAGACAAAAAAAAAAAAAAAAAAAAAAAAAAAAAAAAAAAAAAAAAAAAAAAAAAAAAAAAAAAAAAAAAAAAAAAAAAAAAAAAAAAAAAAAAAAAAAAAAAAAAAAAAAAAAAAAATAAAAATAATAAAAAATATAAATACTAAATGTATGCATAGTGAATTATTAGAGTTATAAACTCTAGAAAGTTTTTCTGAATGTAAAAGAAGTAAAAAAATAAATAAAGGAAAAAGTTTAAAAAAATATGAAAAAAGGAACGGAAAAAAAAACATTACAATAGCAACGAAATTTCAATATAAAAACATCATCTTTCAAACTGATTTTTGCAACGCTCGTCGGTTTTCTTCATATTCCAAATTAAGAAGAAAAAAAAAGCTCCATTTATATTTTTTGAAGGTAAAAATGAAGCTAGCGTTAAAGCTTATTTCATTTCTTTACCCGAAAATAAAAGTCGTATATAAATAAGCAATTTCGCTTCGACTCACCCATTCTCTTCTCTGCTGTTTTCACTGTAAAGGCTCGCAGCTTTATTGGCTCGGATTCACCCATTTCAGACTTTGCGAGAATGTGAAGCATATAAGCTGTTCCGGGAAGGAGACCTGTCGCCAAGAATGATGGAGTTGAATTTTTAACTGATGTTACCAACTCTAGATCATTGTAGTTGCGAACCTGAAACGGGTACATATATATATAATATATAATAAACATATATATAATATATATATATATATACTATATAATATATAGAAAATATAATAAAATATATAACAAGATAGTATATAATATATGATATATATATAGTATAATATATATATATATAAATATATACATATATAATATCAGATATAGAATACTGATATATTATATATGTATACAGATAAAATAGAATATAAAACAGAAAAATAATATTATATAATTACATTATAAATAGATCATATGTATATATATATGTTGCAAGTAAATAATATTAGTAAAATTCTTAGATAGAATTTGTGTAATAAATAATCAAATGAAATGAACGGGAAAATGTGATGAGGAAGGATAATATAATAAATAAGATAATAGCGTATTATATATGCTTATATATATATTTTATATATATTATATATATATATATATAAATATATATATATATATATATATAGTTATATATATTATATATATATATATATATATATAATATATATATATATATATATATATTTGTGTCTATTAAATAGAAATGAAAAATAATGATAGAGGGAATGAAAATGATGGGAGGAAGGGTGGTTGAGGAAGGTATGGAAGGATGGGAGTATACCAAAGGAAATAAAGGTAAGAATGTTTGAGAGTATGTGTCTGCCATCGGTAATGAATGGTGTGTTATATATTATTATAATATATTATATATATATATATATATAATATATATATATTATATATATAAATTTATATATATATATATATATATATATATATATATATATATATATATTATATATATATATATATATATATATTTATATATATATATATATAAATATATATATATATATATATATATATATATATATATATATATATATATATATATATATATATATATATATATATATATATATATATATATATATATATATATATATAATATATAATATTAAAAACCGTGTAAAAGACAGTGTATAACACCCCACGAATAAAAACAAAAATTAAAAAGTTTTTTCATAGACAAAAAATCTCGATAAAAAAGGACGAACATAATGCAGGTGTGTATCAAGTCCCTTGCAAAGATTGCGATAGTGTTTATATTGGTGAGACGGTGGATTTTAAAAGAAGAAAATACCAACATAAATATTCGCTTCAAGTTGGAGATGAAAATTCTGCTTTACATTAGACATCGGATATCGAATAATCATAGAATTGGACTAGAGTAGATGAAGTTGCTTATAAAAGAAGATAATGTAAATAAAAGACAATTTATAGAATCCTTTTTAATTAAAAATGTAAATAATTTTAATGTTCATAATAATGTTTTATTAGATGATTTTACGAATCATATTGTTAAAAAATTTTCAAAATTTTCAAGTTTTCTTAAAGGTCTTAACAATTTTATTTAAACTACCAACCAATTATTTTTATGCCTTTTTGTTTTTAAAAAAATCTTTTAATAATAAACTAGAGCCTGAAAGAGGAAGGTGGCTATCCCTTCGAAAGCTTGCTCCAATTTTAATTTTTGTTTTATTTCCTGTGGGGTGTTATACTGTCTATATATATATATATATATATATATATATATATATATATATATATATATATATATATATATATATATATATATATATATATATATATATATATATATATATATATATATATATATATATATTATATATATATATATATATATATATATATATATATATATATATATATATATATATATATATATATATATATATATATATATATATATATATATATATATATATATATATATATATATATATATATATATATATATATATATATATGAAAGAATTCCATTGTTCCTTTAGAACAAAATTCTAAAGGTTAAATAATAGAAAAAACGGAACTCCGAAAGTTATTTAGGGTATACTGTTGCAAAGCTCTATTGCAGCTTTTGAATAGCAGTGATTGTTTGAGAATATGTTCCTGCAAATGCTGAGTTGGAATTATTATTTACCACAAACATGGTTTCAATTTAATTTTTATAATTAAACCTCTTCTTTTTAGGAAAAAAAATTTTCCCCCGACTTCCAGAGCGCTTTTTTTTCAATTAAAGTCGATTTAAAAAAAAAAAAAATTCACCGCAAAATGATGAATTTCATTTCTTTTTTTAAATTTTCTTTTTTTATTGAAATTTAAACGAGCAATTCAAATTATTTTACGAAATACAAACTTTACGATTAGGATGTAACACATATATCTGCATTGTTTTAATTTATTCTTGAACACTTGATTTGCATTTCATCAGAATTCTTTCTTGATTTATTAACTTTTCTATTTCCTGTGTTGTTTCTGAATCTGACAGCAAATTAATAGCTCTTAATTTTAGTGGCGTCTTCGAAGGTTTAAGAGTGTTCTAATATTGTTTCTGGTTCTTTCATAATACTGATCATAATACTTTCATATTACTAATAATCCATAAGATGGAAATGATCAACTTTTGCTCACCTTATCATCAATCATTCCTGTATAAACAAGAAGGACTTTTAATCCTCTGCAAGGAATTAAATCGGCAAAGTTACAGATTGGATGAGGAAGGTCAATTCCATCTCTCTCTCTCTCTCTCTCTCTCTCTCTCTCTCTCTCTCTCTCTCTCTCTCTCTCTCTCTCTTTTCTTTTTCAATTTTTTTATATTTTTTTATTTTTTTATATTTTTTTATATTTTTTTTACTTTTGATGGCGTTTGTTCTTAAGCCGTTAAAAATAAGAAATGATGTTTACCTATAGCGGAAAATTCCCACTCTTATTACTTTTGATAATTAAATTTGAAATCATATTTGTTGTTCATTATTATTATTTGGCAGTCAATATTAGAACGGAAAACAATATTTCTTTTCCTGGCTAAAAATATCTCAGATAACCTCTATGACATATTCTTTTCATTTACGATTACTATCTCATCAATAGTTTCACAACCACTAAAAATTCTGCCCTTAGAAATTTTATCAATCTTTCTCTAACTTCATCTTTCCTTAGTTTCACATATACTTTTAATTTTATTTTTGCTCTGCC
Source organism: Armadillidium nasatum (assembly GCA_009176605.1). NCBI lineage: Eukaryota > Metazoa > Arthropoda > Malacostraca > Isopoda > Armadillidiidae > Armadillidium > Armadillidium nasatum. The sequence continues at coordinate 89,327 of SEYY01019342.1, read as the reverse complement.
CTCCCCTCCTTGATAAAGGCTATGACCTGGGAAATAATTTCCTTTTTTGTTAAATTTGACTAATATCAAGGTTCTTACAGCTAAAATAAAAAAAAATATAAATATGCAAACAATAATAAATAGTCGAATATTACCGAAAACTATTAATGACCAATAAAATGCTGCTTACAAGCTATTGAAAAAATTGCTATTTATAGACTAAAATTTAAATACGAAACTATCATTAAAACAAGAATGAAACCTATTGAATGACTCATTAAATATAAATAATAATTATATTGAAATTTTACAATGGCAAAGCAATAAATTGGATCGCAAACTGAAAATAAAATATGTTTCAATGAGAGTAAGAATCCTAAGGAAGTTAAGACAAACCTTCCTGTAAGATCACATACATCGTGTGGTTCAGAGTTTTTATTTAACTAATTATATATAGTACACAAACAATATTAATCACCGTATTTTATCAGCCAGCTTATATGAAATAGCAATAACTGTCATTAAAAAATACACAAAATTTCCACACCAATGTTAATGTTTTATAAAGAGCTAAAATTATACTTTTCAATTTTATTTTCAAGCTTGAAATGAAGCACAAAGTATATGTGAATTCACGTACTTCAAGATGCATAACAATAAGCTGGTTGAAAAGACATTCTAGTGTGAAATTATATAGTTTAACTAAATTGGATTACTTTAAAGTGTAAGACAATATATTTTAAATGAGCCTTAAATTAAAATCAAGATTCTTTTAACTAACTGTATAATTACGCTCATTGTATATTTAGCAGACTCTCAAATTACCTTTAATTTCAATATTTTTTTTATTTTTTTTATTTGCTTGCAAGAAAGTTTTCACATTAGAAACGAGGTACTAATTTCTTTATTTGTTTATTTTCTTATTTATGTTTTATTTTATTTATTTATTTATCTATCTATCTATCTATCTATTTATCTTTTTAATTTATGTTTAAATTTCTACTAATTTAATATGTTTATTAAATGACGATTTGCTGACTGACAACTGAGTAGAACTTTAAAAAAGTATTTTTAATAGATATTTAATAATTTATTTAAATAATTAATCATAAATTTTTTTACGTTAACTTACTTAATGACGAACTCTTTAAAAACTTTACATATACAAAGCCAACTTTAATATTGTATGAAGTGCAAACATCAAAGTGTACAGGTTTTGACAAAACGAAGTTCAAATCTTTAAAGATATATAAACAGTTTAAAGAGAATTAAGGAAGATTATAGCACAAAACACGGTCTTCTTTGGAAGATTATTGCACAAAACACGGTCTTCTTTGAAAGATTATTGCACAAAACACGGTCTTCTTTGAAAGATTATTGCACAGAACTGGATCTTCTTTGAAAATTTCTTGAAAAAATTTATTTCCTTTAAGACAAATTTTGCTCTTACTATTTGACAAATTGTCGACTTTTCACTTGCACTCTTCTTTTGAAAGAAGTTTTATACAAATATATATTTTTATTAATAATATTATTATTATTATTATTTTTATTATTATTATTATTATTATTATTATTATTATTATTATTATTATTATTATTATTATTATTATCATTATTATCATTCTCATTATCTTTATCATTATCATTATCATTATTATTATTATTATTATTATTATTATTATTATTATTATTATTATTATTATTATTATTATTATTATTATTATTATTATTATTATTATTTCTAATATTATTATTTATTATTATCATCATTATCATTATTATTATTATTATTATTATTATTATCATTATTATTAGGTGAATTATTAGGTGGGTGTAAGACACTACACAATTTCAGCGTCTCTGGGAGGAAACATACAGTCTTTTTCTCCATTCTTTTACTCTTACACAAAAGTTTTCCGTGGGAAGTTTTGAGGGTGTGTGGGGAGTAGGTGGTCAGAGTTTTCTTTGATTTGAGGATTCCAAAAAGTTTTTAATTCAAATTATCTCAAGATGTAAAATTTAAATGTTTGATTTAAATTAAGAATTAAAAATTTGTCAGAAATTTTATTATGATCTCTAAGCATCAATCTGTATTTTTATTTTAATATATATATATATATATATATATATATATATATATATATATATATATATATATATATATATATATATATATATATATATATATATATATATATATATATATATATAAAACTGAGAAAGCCAATTTTGTAGAATATTATTTTCTGTTCACAACGTCAAATCTAAAAATTAATATATAATAAATATCTTCAGATATTTTCCAGCTTTTCCATTTTATTTCACTTTTTGGTCTTTGGATTTCTTTGTAATAAATATTTTTCATGTTATTGATTTAAATTTTCTTCTTCTTCTTCTTTTCTTCTTCTTCTTCTTCTTCTTCTTCTTCTTCTTCTTCTTCTTCTTCTTCTTCTTCTTCTTTCTTCTTTTTCTTTTTCTTTTTCTTTTTCTTTTTTTTTCTTCTTTCTTCTTCTTCTTCTTCTTCTTCTTCTTCTTCTTCTTCTTCTTCTTCTTCTTCTTCTTCTTCTTCTTCTTCTTCTTCTTCTTCTTACTATTATTATTATTATTATTATTATTATTATTATTATTATTATTATTATTATTATTATTATTATTATTATTATTATTATTATTATTATTATTATTATTATTATTATTATTATTATATTATTATTATTATTATTATTATTATTATTATTATTATTATTATTATTATTATTATTATTATTATTATTATTATTATTATTATTATTATTATTATTATTATTATTATTATTATTATTATTATTATTATTATTATTATTATTATTATTATTATTATTATTATTATTATTATATTTTGTTTTGCTAGAATGATTGTTTTGCAACGATGGACACGAACATTATTATTATTATTATTATAATTATTATTATTATTATTATTATTATTATTATTATTATTATTATTATATATTATTATTATTATTATTTTATTATTATTATTATTATTATTATTATTATTATTATTATTATTATTATTATTATTATTATTATATATTATTATTATTATTATTATTATTATTATTATTATTATTATTATTGTTATTATTATTATTATTATATTTTTGTTTTTGCTAGCATGATTGTTTTGCAACGATGGACACGAACATTAATTTATCTCTATATTATTCTCATTGCTTATTTTTAATTATTTTCTTTTTCTTTTTTTCTGAGATACGTTTTTCAGAAAAAGAAGTTTCAATGCTCAGGTGCACTCTCATTATTATTATTATTATTATTATTATTATTATTATTATTATTATTATATCATCGTATCATTATTATTACCCTTATTATTATTATTATTATTATTATTATTATTATTATTATTATTATTATTATTATTATTATTATTTCTGTTATTATTATTATCAGAAATTGTTCTGTTATGTTGGATACAAATACTTATTTATTTTTTATATTATTATTATTGCCTATTTTTTTAATTTTATTTCACTTCTTAGAGAGAAATGTTATTTACAAAAAGAAGTTTCATTGAGCATACCCGCTCACATTATTAATATATTATTATATTCTCCCGGAGTTTAAGCTCACCTTCTTGATGGTGAGAGAACTCTCCAAGATATGAGAGGTGGGAGGTTTCGAAACTGACATTATGATAATGGGGAAATCATCTCAAGACTGCAAGAGTCCTGGGGCAAAGAAGCATACCAAACTGAATATATCCATGAAATTAAAAATTAATAAAAATGTCTGCCAGAAAGTCGGAAGCCCTAGTGCGGGTACATCCTCACTGAGAGAGAGAGAGAGAGAGAGAGAGAGAGAGAGAGAGAGAGAGAGAGAGAGAGAGAGAGAGAGAGAGAGAGAGAGAGAGAGAGAGAGAGAGAGAGAGAGAGAGAGAGAGAGAGAGAGAGAGAGAGAGAGAGAGAGAGAGAGAGAGAGAGAGAGAGAGAGAGAGAGAGGGAGAGAGAGAGAGAGAGAGAGAGAGAGAGAGAGAGAGAGAGAGAGAGAGAGAGAGAGAGAGAGAGAAGAGAGAGAGAGAGGAGAGAGAGAGAGAGAGAGGAGAGAGAGAGAGAGAGAGAGAGAGAGAGAGAGAGAGAGAGAGAGAGAGGTGAGATGGGAAGGAGCTCGTACGAGCAAAACACTCTAACTCTCTGAAACAAAAGTTAAATCTTGGATTAAGGATCACTAAAAACTAGACTCAACTTCCACCAGTGGAGGCACCAGAAGAACCACAGGCACTTTCCGATTTTTGAGAACAACAACAGAAGGAAAAATATGATCTGTATAACCTCAGGGTTTGGTAAAAATTATGCTACTCGGTGGAAGAGAAACACAAAATATATTTATTAGTGTGCATCATTTGGTTTCTCAACCCATTCAACGACCGTCCCATTTTTTTAGGCCTAAATTCTTTTCTAAAGTTTTCGAATCTATTCATTCTTCACATGAAGATTTGGAAACATCTCAGCTGTCATAGACGGCCACCGTTTATCTTTAAATCTATTAATAATGATGTTATTCAGAGTTCTCTCCTATCAGGAACTATTTTTCTACTTTTCTTATTAATAATATATATATATATATATATATATATATAATATATATATATATAAAAAAAAAAAAAAAGTAAAAAAATATATATATATATTGTCACTTACTGATATATTATATATAACACTTAATAGGAGATCACTGACTCTCTATCTACGGTAGCTGATATCATGACTAACAATAGGTATAGTAACGACGCTCGACCGTAGGTGGATAATTTAATATTATATTTATATATATATAATATATATAGATATATAATATATATAGCTCAATAGATAACTCAATAACAATATAATAATAAGAATAATAATAATCATATAATACTAATTATATTACATTAATAATAATAATAATATCTCATAATAATAATAATGAGACATACTATAAGTGAGATAGTGTAACACTCAAATCTGGACAATATTATTCAAGAATTCATAATAACAGAATGGATCAGTAACTATACATCCCAAATAATTATAATTAATAAAGATAATAAGGATGCAATAACTCAGATAGTAGATCTGAATTCAATATAAGTTACATCCATACACCTAAATATAAATATATCAATAGTTATCTACTAATAATATAAAAGAAAATAATATTCACATAGTAATAAATAATTATAGTACATATCATCACTTACATTCACTCTCAAGTGTTGTTAATGTAGGAGCGCGCTGGTTCTCCCTGCTTATCACATCATTTTGAGTTCATGGTAGAAGTATAATCATCCAAATATGTTGAAACATAAATGATACCAGAGCGTAGTCTTTACTTTAACTATTAATCTTATCATTTACTTTTAGATAACCTACCTTATTCTCAAATCATCTCATTCTTATATAGATAAATCTGATTATACCTATTTCATTTTCACTATTATTTAATATGTAAGCTTTATCTCATATTGAATCACGTGACGTTCTAGAGGTATTATATATACTTATATATATACTACTTATATTATAATAGTGATTAACTATTTCCTATATTATCTCACAGAGTCAAATTTATACGATATCTTCTATGTTATATAACCGAAGGTGAGGTATAATGACTTGTGATAGTGGTGGCCTCATTGACTAATATATATCTAAGGCATCTTTAACCTAGGGGTATATATATATATAATATATGGCATCATGACTAGTCTATCATGTGATTTATTTTATACCAAACTTCCCCTATTTTTGGTTTCCTCCTCTTTGCTTACTTTTGTCTAGCTTACTTTCTAAATACTTCTACTACTTTTCGACTGTTTATACTTTAGATTGCTAGTGTGTATATATAGTGCGACTTATATTTATATTTTACATATTATATCCTTTTCACTATAAATTATAAATTTATAGGTTAGATTTCACCTTAAGTGGTATTTGCTACTATTGAGTTCATCCCTATTATCTATCCTACTTATTTCATATTCTAATGGATCTCAGCTACTCTATAATCTAAAAATCATATATACTCATAATTATATATCCTATATCTAATATATATATGCCATATAATTAGAAATATTATATCAATCCTATCCAATTCTCATCTTTAATCATTACATTTTACAAACCTTCATCACCTATAATTATTATTGAGCATATCTAGATTTACCATTCTTGCTAATCTATAGGATATTAGTTCCCTCTATAAGTGTATATAGTGTATTACAACTTTGTGAGTAAAATTCAATCTCTCATTTTAATAAACTAAACTTGAAAATCCTCTTACTAAATATCATCATACTTTTCTAAACTTATTATTTTTCTTTCTCACGATAGGTTTTCTTACTCAGTTCTATTAGTTAGACTACTTCACAGTTATAACCCATTGGGTCTCTCACATAGACGAAAAATGATCGGGGCAAAAACCTCACTATAACAAATTGATTGTTTAGCTTAAGTGTACGCCCCCAAGAAAGACCTGATAGTGATTTTAGAATGCTTAATATTCCTTCGGTATTGTCATGTATTCCCAAATTATAATTAATAATAAAGAGTATAGTACTACTCCTCACTCGGCTTTATATATATATATACCTTTTTTTTTTTTTTTTTTTTTTTTTTTTTTTTTTTTAATATATATATATATTTTTTTTTTTTTTTATTTTATTTATATAATTATTAAATAATTAAACATAAATATTAAAAATTAAGCATTAATATTAAATATATAAATATTTATAGATAGTCTCAGAAAAGGGCTAATAACACTATAAATTATATGTTATTAATTATATAACGACTTAGGAAATGCCACCTCCGTACTTTACCTACTTATTAATTATAATAGACGGGAACGTAATTGGTTCCTCTATGTATATAGCCTATAATATAATATATACATGATAATATACTCCATGTGTAAGGTAACTAGTCTATGGATATAACTATCCCCTAACGCCTATTTCTATATTAAACACTATAATATGCGAATGAGCTTATCGAAACGCTTTCGATAGAAATGGTGCTGGACAAAGCCTGATTTCGCGAATTAACTCTCCTTCTGGTCTCATGAAATACTGTTATCGCTTACCCTCATGTAATGATATTCTCTCCATCATCCTTCTCTTTTCCGTTTTTCCGTCTATAGCTGCTCTTGAGTAGGATATGCACGGCGTTCTTCCTTTAAACCTATTAACGGCCAGTGGTATACTCAGCGAGTTTACCCCAACCACTTTTATTTCTTTTCGTACTATTGATTCTTCTTTTCTTCCCATTATCTCTTCATCTTCTCTTGTGTCCTAGTCCTACCCTCCCTTTTAATGACTGTATTTACTCTCACCAATTACATTACTCCTTTCTAGATATTGAAGAGATCCAACAGCTAGTCTTATATCCCTTCAGAGAAGTAGCCCCTCAGAGCCAGCCCATAACTGAAACTATTCTGAATCTGTCACTTTTTTACAAAGTTCGTAAAGTGTGGTGGCAAATGGTAAAATCCCCCCACAAGCCTGAATGTGGCTTGATAAGATGTACCGATTGCAAATCTGACTCGTGATCATCTATAAGTATGTAATTCACCCTACTCTAAAGGGACGAATTTCCCTGAACCACTCATTCTATCATTCGAGTGTGATAGTTGACATCTGAGTGCATTTTTTGGTCGGCGTGTCCATAGCAAAAATCGCCAGCTATGGAGTGTTTTTATTTTTTTGTTTTTTAGCAAGAAGGGTTACAAGTACCTCAAATGTATATTAATATACAACATACATTTTAAAAGCAATGACGTACCTGCCAAGAATTGCCATTCGCAATAAGGAAACCATAAAACACTAGAATTAAGTTTCAGAAACATATAGCTCAACACAAAACTACACAATTCAACACACACACACACACAACACATATATATATTATATATATATATATAATAATATATAATATTATATAATATATATAAATTAATAATATATATTAATATATTAATTATATATATAATATTATATATATAATAATATATAGTATATATATTTTGCCATTTCAGCATATAGCGCTATTTGAAACTAGAGGTGATTCATTTTACACTTTCCTAGGGTCTTATAGAAATAAAAGCAAATTCGACATTTTCGGAATCCACAAAAATCACTTTGTGGCCGAAATTGAATTTTGCTGTTTATCAATAGCAGATGCTAAAAAATTCAATAGAATTCCTCAATTTCTTCACTTACTCAAATGAAGGAGGTGAAAGAGATCATACATTATAACTAATACATCATTCATGATAAACTATAATATTACATGAAACATTCTCTGTACATATTGATGACTTAGAATTTATCATAAGAATATACAAAGAATACATAAGAAATTAATTTTTCCTTTTTAACCTCAAGCAACGATTTAGATTTTGAATTCGAAACAACATACAAATAAAAAAAACGAAATGATACATATTAAATAAACCTAATACTTTTATATCATTATTATATTGATACGTAGTATTAAAATTTAGAACTAAGAATTGTGAACAGCGGATAGCAATATGGTTTCTATATTTATAGAATATATAGTAACTGTATAATAAATAAAATAGGTATGTTCATAATTATAAATATATATCCATACTTATATAAATATTGGTCAAAATAATATATGAGTCTATGTCGGATACCTTGTGAATATACGTATAATATGAACCAATATATAAATAAGCTAACCCACACATTTAGAAACAAAGACTACTGTTTTTACTTAAAAATTAAGCTGATATTAAGTAGAAGTCACCTAACCATATGGGTGAACCCACCTACAAAAATTCTATTTTATATAGCCATACTATATAGTACTGAGTCCAGACATATATAACATATCAATATTAATACGGTGTTATGATGTCTTGTTCTCATAATTCACATAAAACTTGATTTATCTTTAACTCTATCAAATAATAATTATATTACCATAATCAGTAAATCTAATTGAAACTACCTTAATGTATCAACTATTTAACCCTATTCCAACTCCAAGACTCTTACCTATAACTAATGGTAGGGAGGCCACACTCTATCCCTATTAATATTTTACCCTATATATAATTATTAACATCCAATACTGGTATCGGGAGCAGAGGTGTTGAACCACCTTCCTGGAGACTATAATTCTATCTATAAGAGGAATAACTAATAATATTAAATTCTATGGGAACATAACGAAAACATAATTAAAAAATAAAATGAAAATATTATCACGTTGACCCGATTCTACGGTCGACGTTTAATCCACAGACGAATTTAGTCTCAACCCATAC
>SEYY01019342.1:70000-72500 GCA_009176605.1 Armadillidium nasatum | reverse complement strand
AATATATAAACCATTATTTTACACCTTCAAAGACATATTTTGCATTGTAATTGTAATTTTATCCACAGGACCAATTTCCCCACTTTACGATATATATATATATATATATATTATATATATAATATATATATATATATTATATATATATATATATATATATATATATATATTATATATATATATATAGTATATAAATATATATATATATATATATATATATATATATATATATATATATATATATATATATATATATATATATATATATATATATATATATATATATATATATATATATATATATATATATATATATATATATATATATATATATATATATATATATATATATATATATATATATATATATATATATATATATATATATATATATATATATTAAATTTAACAGGTACCTTCAAATTAAAATCATGATTGAACCAATAATCAAAACAAGCTGTTGAATAAATACTCTTAAGAATATTTGGAGCACAAAAAGTTAATAATAAATTAGGATTTTGAAAAGGTTTTATTATTGCAAGCATTTAATACATGACAAAGGAAAATTCTGAAGGGTAACTTAAGGAGAAAATGTAACAAGCTTTAAGAGCTCTTTTCATGATTTAAATATCGTATATATATATATATATATATATATATATATATATATATATATATATATATATATATATATATATATATATATATATATATATATATATATATATATATATATATATATATATATATATATATATATATATATTATATATATATATATATATATATATATATATATATATATATATATATATATATATATATATATATATATATATATATATATATATATATATATATATATATATATATATATATATATATATATATATATATATATATATATATATATATATATATATATATTTATATATGCGTACATACCAAGGAGAATTATAACCACACATTTAAAAATTTTCTTCTATCAACTTTAAAATGACAAGAAATAATTATGAATTTAAGATGCTTCTGGGGGCGGCATCCAAGCCGCGACACTCTTTTAGATTTATTATTTAATGCAATTTTTACATAATGTTTCCAATGTTATGTCAAGAGTCAATCCATTCATAAGGTATACGGTCTTATATTTTGTGATTTTTACTTTAGTTCATTGGGTCAAAACTTTATTGTTGGAAAACTTGAGCAAAAGTTGAGTAGTTTCCTGTGTTGGACAATTCGTCTTTCTTTTATTCTTTCCTAGGTCAGTCCTTTTGTTTAAATAGCATCCACTGGTGAATGGTTTCTCATCAACTAAGTGCTTTATTTTTGTGAGATATTATTATTATTATTTGATAATTTAAATTTTATAACTATAATCGTTGAGGAAATCACATGTTCACAAAGTTTGTGATATTGTGTATATATTTACCAGATAAAATTCATTAATCATAGCCTAAAAAAAGCCTTTGTATATAGAATGCTAGATTCCTTATAAAGATGGTATTAATCTCATATAAATATATGACTTAACAATATATAATTATTATATATTTTTCTTTTGAATATTAATTAACTGTAATCAATAATTAATTAACTATAGTTAATATATTTCTTCAAAAAATTAATTCTAAAATTCTTCAATATATTCTGTGTTCAGAAGGTAAGTGGGCGTGCTGACTCATATTCAATGAATTTTTGAAAACCTTTTCTTATTCTTAGAATAATCATTATTTATTTATATTATATTATTATTTTTATTATCATTATTATTATTATTATTATTATTATTATTATTATTATTATTATTATTATTATTATTATTATTATTATTATTATTATTATTATTATTATTATTATTATTATTATTATTATTATTATTATTATTATTATTATTATTATTATTATTATTATTATTATTATTATTATTATTATTATGGAAACAAAGGACTGATTCGTATCCTTAGAAACCCATTTCAGTCTTGTATTAATACACAAAAAGTATACGAATTTTTGCTTGTATAAATTCTGTAACTGAAAAAAAAATTAATAAAAATTAAAGATTAAAGATTTTTATTTTTATTATTATTTTTATTATTACATATTATTTATTATGTTTATTATGATTATTATTATTATTATTATTATTATTTCTATATATATATTATTATTATTAATACATATATATATATATTATATAATATATATATATATATATATATATATATATATATATATATATATATATATATATATATATATATATATATATATATATATATATATATATATATTATATATATATATATATATATATATATATATATATATATATATATATATATATATATATATATATATATATATATATATATATATATATATATATATATATATATATATATATATATATATATATATATATATATATATATATATATATATATATATATATATATATATATATATATATATATATATATATATATATATATATATATAT
>SEYY01019342.1:52500-55000 GCA_009176605.1 Armadillidium nasatum | reverse complement strand
CCTCTAAGCTGTTTGTAATAAGCAAGACCTACCTCAGACGGCTCAGAATTTCTCCGTTAATATTGATCTCCCTTTTTCTCTTGCAAAATTTACTAAACCTAACACCTATTTTAAAGCATGCTGAGATGTTTGGTGATGTGATATAATCGGGAGAAACTCGTTTACCAATTGGATATTGGTGTGAGAACTCGAATAGAATGTGTGTTTGCCTTTATATTTGTGTATTTATAGACAAGAATTTTAAGATCTTTAATGCGAAAATAAATAAGGTATTGAATCCTCGAATGTCAAAAGCTTTGTTAATAATATTTTCTTAAATAAATATTAGACTTTCAACTAAAATATTAAGCGATAATAGAAATGACGCTCTCATATATATATATATATTATATATATATATATATATATATATATATATATATATATATATATATATATATATATATATATATATATATATATATATATATATATATATATATATTTCTAGTTTTATTTTTATATCCCCTCCTTTGGAAAAAGACCGGACCGGAGGCCTACTAATTTCCACAGGAGTTGGGAAACAACGGATCTTGGTCGTTAAAGGCCGACATGTTCCGATAATAGCGTTTGAAAGTGTGCAAGTCAAAGGAAGCCGGGAAAACAGATAAAGGGAGTATGTTCCACACTTTACCAGTGGAGTACATGCAAGAATGAACATAGGGGTTAAGTCTGGGGTCGGAGAGTTGTACAGAAAAAGGATGAGAATATTTACAATGGCTTGTCGCACGAGCTCTTCTCAATGGAGGAGGTATGGTACTGGAGAGTTCAGAAGAACAGCGTCCATTGTAGTGGCAATAGCATAGAGAGAGTGACGCAAAAAATTTTACAGGCAAAAGGAGAATTAGCGAGAGCGAGAGAGTTGATGAGACGAAGAGCCCTAGACTACACCTTCTCAAGGAGAGTTGTATGAGTGAAACTACCCTAGATGTGTGGGGTGTACTCCATATAGGAGCGAACAGCATCTCTATAGAGAGCAACAACAGGGATGGCGTGAAGAAATTACGAAGGCACCTCACATCACCCAACGTCTTAGAAGCTTGCTTAGAAAGAGAAGTTATATGATATTTCCAAAAAAAGATCTCGAGAAAAGGGAGAACCGAGAATTTGTGAACAGATGAAGACTTGAGTTGTGTGTTTTAGAAGAATGTATCATAGTTGTGTGGAAGATTGTGTCAAGTCGATTGAAGAAGAAACTGAGTTTCTGAGGCATTAAAAATATTTTTTTTTTGTCTGCCCCAATTTAAAATACGTGAAAGATCGGAGGTTAGTTGCTCCAAGGCTATCCTCCTTTCTTCTATTAACTGCTGTTGGGAGGGGCGTTTTAAAACTGGAAGAAGTAATGAAGGGTGGAGCCATCAGCACAGGAGAAACACCACTACTAATAGATTTAAAGGATGAACAGTGTCCGTCTATAACAGATACTTTAGAAAGATCGAAAGGAAATCAGAGGGAAGGTCACAAAGGGAAAGTAACAGAAAGAATCTTTGTTACAGACTCTATCGAAAGCTTTCGATAGAGATAGACAGCATAAGATTCACAGAAATGTGAAGCGGGTGACCAAGAGTCAGAGAGAAGGGAAAGAATTTCACCGTAGAGCGTTTTTTGCGAAAGCCATACTGTCGATCAGAGATAAGATTTGAAGAATTGACATGTTTCCAAATCTTCCTGTTAAGGATAGACTAGAAAACTTTAGAAAGAAAGGAGGTTAAATAAATTAATCTAAAAGTGTTGAATTCTAAAAGTGTCTAGTACTATATCAATTTTAAATTAAAATTATCTTCCTTAAAATATTACGATAATCAAATTGCTGTCTCCTCTTGTGGTGAAATTTTTACTCCCTCCTCTTTTTCCCCAAGAAAAGATCTTCAAAACGTAAAAAAATTATATTTAAAAAAAAAAGATAAAAGAAAATGATTTTATGAAAATGGAATTAATATTATATCATTTGAAACACAATATCAAAATTTCATGTTAAAGCAATTCAATAAAAAATATATTGCTTCTTGTTCAAGAAACAATATATATATATATATATATATATATATATATATATATATATATATATATATATATATATATATATATATATATATATATATATATATATATATATATTTCCATTACGTTAGAAATTTAATTCAGAACTCGAATGAAATACGCAATTTCAAAGAAAATTCAATTTTGTTCGATGTTTTTTGAATCAATTTTAAATCATAAAAACTTATTAGACGAGGAATTATTTTGCTCAAATATTTTCATATTATTACAATTCAACAAAAACAACGGAAGCACCAACGTTAACAGCAAAAACGACAAAAGTGGTAATGCAGCTGCTGCTTCTATTACAATTACTACTACTACCACCACTCCTATTACTAGTAATAAAATAATATTAACAGTTATAATAATAATAATAAAAATAATAATTAATAATAATAATAATAATATAATAATATAA
>SEYY01019342.1:35000-45000 GCA_009176605.1 Armadillidium nasatum | reverse complement strand
TATATATATATATATATATATATATATATATATATATATATATATATATATATATATATATATATATATATATATATATATATATATATATATATATATATATATATATATATATATATATATAATATATATATATATATATATATATATATATATATATATATATATATATATATATATATATATATATATATATATATATATATATATATATATATATATATATATATATATATATATATATATATATAATATATATATATATATATATATATATATATATATATATATATATATATATCTATATATATATATATATATATATATATATATATATATATATATATATATATATATATATATATATATATATATATATATATATATATATATATATATATATATATATATATATATATATATATATATATATATATATATATATATATATATATATATATATATATATATATATATATATATATATATATATATATATATATATATATATATATATATATATATATATATATATATATATATATATATATATATATATATATATATATATATATATATATATATATATATATATATATATATATATATATATATATATATATATATATGAAGGATGCACAGAAGTACTCATAATCTTTAGTTGAAAAAGAAATAAACCGATAATAAACTTTGAAGCAAACTTTAAAACAAATATTTTTTCCAATAGTTTTGAAAATATATTTGCAACATACGACTCGGAGATAAATGAAAAAGAAAATATAGTAAAAAAATTATTTCTTAGTCTGAAGACTTTTGAAATAACATTCTTTTTGGTACTGAATTTTTTATAGCATTAAAAAAATAAAAAAGTTAAATTCCATTTATTTTTTTTAAAACAACATAAAATTTAAAATTAAATTTGTTTGACATTTTTGTTTGCATATATTAATACATATTAAACATTAACTTTACATCCTTTAACAAATTTTAAAGCAGAAAAACAAATCATTGTTTAAAACCTAATTAAAGAGTAAATTAAATATTCAGATTTTGTTTTATTTTATAAAATTAAAAGCACGTTTGTGAATGTATGGAATCCAAAACAAATCTCATAGTTGTATGGAAGGTTGTATCGACTAGAGAGATGGAGGAATCGAGTTTTTGAGGCATTGAAAACTATCAATATTTTCTCCGTCCCAATTTGAAATAAGAGAAAGATCAGAAGTCAGTCGTTTCAATGCTATCTTTCCTGAGTCATTTAACTGCTGTGGGGATGGCCGTCATAAGCATGAGAGTGGATAGGTGATGAAGTAATAGAGAGAGAAGGTAATTAAGGAAAAGTAGAAAAGAGTTGGAGATGAACAGTTCTCTGAGGAAATCAGCTATTTATAGATTGAAAGGTCGAACCGTTGCTGTCTACAACAGCTGCTAAAAAACGATTGGAAAAGAAATCAGAGTGAAGGTCACAGAGAGAAAGATAGATTCCGAAAGAGGAAAGTTTGGAAATCAAAGCTTTGTTGCCATACTCTTTCATAGGCTTTCGATACGTCTAGAGAGACAGCAAAAGATTCACAGAAACATCGGAGAGTCAAGAGTCAGAAAAAAAGGGAAAAAAAGATCACAAGTAGAGCGTTATTTACAGTAGCCAAACTAGCTATCAGAGACAAGATTAGAAGAATTAAGGTGTTTCCAAATCTTCCTGTTAAGAATAGATTCTAAAACTTTAGAAAGAATGGAGGTTAGAGAAATGAAACAGTAGCTAGAGTGTTGAGAGTTTTCCCCCTTTTTCGGGACAGGGTGAATGAGAGAACGTAGCAAGAAGAGAAGGTCGAAGAAGAGAGTCACAGAGAAGAAACTTTTTACCAAGACAGGTTGCAAGCTCGGAAGCACAAGTTTTGAGAACCACAAGAGGATTACCATTATTACCATTTAGCATCTTAGTGTTAAGCTCAGAGAGAGCAGAAATGACATCTATAGAAGAAATTTCAAAAAATGGTAGAAATGAGTTGGAGGGGGTTGAAGAAGTAGGAATAGCTCCGAAACAGTAAAGGGTAAAGTCGGAGGCAAAAGTGTGAGCTTAGAGTTCAGCTTTAGAAGAAGGTAAAACGTCAGTTGTGACATCAGAAGATACTAGAGGAGGGAAAGAGGAAAAAGCAAAGTTGGAGTTAACATTTTTGAAAAGTGCCAGAAAGGTTGAGAGGAAGAGGAATAGGAAAGAGTTTTTGGTGTCACGAAGAATATTCCGGGATGAAATATAAATTGAGTGAGTTTATGTTGTTTGGTAATCCCTGAAGGCAGCATCCTTGCGGCGGAGAGCACGAAAACAAGTACAGTTAAAAGAAGGTTTATTAGGTTTAGTTGAAGGGTAGAATATGGAATGTACGCCTCCATACCTTGCTTATGCGATCATCACATTCCGAGGGATCCCTCCTACGGAAGCAGTAATAGTTCCGTGGGAGATCAGAGAAGTACAACCGCAAGTCAGACCAGTTAACAGCACCGAAGTGCCAGAAACGTCTCCTCGCTTAAGGCGGGAGACGTTCTTGAGGAAAACTTGAAAAGACAGAACAAGAATCGGAGATTAGAAGGTGATCGGATGAACCCTGAGGGAGAAAGAATTTAACAATATAAGGAGAACGATAAGAGGTTAAGAAAAGATCAAGTATTTAGTGTTCGTTCACTAAGACGGTCAAAGATACTGGTAGGGAGTTGCACCAACCGCTTAATCAAAAGAATGAAATCTGGAATGAAAATTCGTAGTCGAGTTTATCAGCTGGGTGATCAGAACTAGATGAAAGCAAACAAAAGCTTTGGATAATAATATAAAAAGTTAAAATCATAAAGGCAATAATTAATTAATGAAAAATAATTAATAATGTAATTTAAATATTACTGTATTAATATAATTCTGTTTGAAATCATATTAGTCATTCTATGATTTGCACAATGATTTTCTCTTCTTTTTTTAAAAAATATGCTTTTGAACCTGATTTTCTTTTATAAATTTTGTTTAGAAATGTATTTCATATATATATATATATATATATATATATATATATATATATATATATATATATATATATATATATATATATATATATATATATATATATATATATATATATATATATATATATATATATATTTATACGCACAACTTTTCCCAAAATTGTGGGGCGGTGTCTACTATAAGCCACAATCATTCTTAATACTCATTAACTTGCCACTCTTTTCCCCTCACTTCTATCCTCCGTCAACCGCACACCCTCCTCCCAGTTCAACCCTCTGTCCCTCAATAACTCCTTGACCACGCTCATCCAACCTCTTTTTTCGGTCTCCCTCTACCTCTCATACCCACCATTTTTGAAACGAGCACCATTTTTGCCAATCTCTCCTCATTCATTCCTACAAAAAAGTCCAAACTACCTCAGCATGCTCTGCTCAACTCTTCCAATCAAACTCCTTCTCCAACTACACATTTCCCATACTCTAACATTCTTGACTCTCTCCCTTCTACTTATACCATACACCTCTCAAAGACCATTCATTTCAAAAACATAAATGTTTTATCTTTTCTTCGCATTCAATCTCCAAACCTCGCTACCAAGCATAACTACCGGTACAGAGCAACCCTCGAACAGTTTCAACTTCACCTCTCTGGACAACTTTTCCCTGTTCCAAATATCTCTCAAGCCCCCTATCACTTTCTCCCTTTCTCTTATTCTATGCCCTACTTCATCGTCCACACTACCGTCTCCTCCCAAAAAATTTAACCCCAGGTATTTAAATGAGTTAATCCACTCCAATCTCTCTCCCTATCTACTTTAATCTGCAATTCACTACCCTCACTAGCATTATATTCCCCCTCCCCATTTTTCATCCATAATATTTTACTCTTGTCTGCATTCACTCTTAAGTCCAACTCGACACAACCTTTTACAAATTCCTCCACCAAAACCTTCAAATCCTCTTGTTGACTTCCGCCAGAAGGGACAACATCAACTGCTTACTATAGCGTCCTATACTTTCTGTTGTTCTCTCATTCTCACCCCTCTACCTTCTTCTAACCATCAATCTCCCCACTTTGTCAGTAAATAAGTTAACATCCTTCTGAGACATTACACATCCTGCCTCAACCCATTATTTACATAAAAAAATCAGTTTCCATTCTATTTACTCTCGCACATGCCCTGCTATTCCTATAAAATGCACTTATACCTTCTATATCCTGATCCTCAAAATCATACTCACCCAGAGCCTCCCATAGTTTACTCCTATCCACCCTACCATAAGCTTTTACTAGATCCATAAAACACATATATAAATCCTTCCCTTTATCTCTACTTTTGTCTTCGATCATTCATAAAGTGAATACCTGATCCGTACAAACCCTGCCTTCTCTAATTCACCCCTGTCCTCACCTATCAACCCATTTTGGGAGGAAGGAGTTTGAAATTGGAAGAGGGTAGCAGACTAGCGAGAACAGAATGAGATGGAGGTAGGTGGTGAAGGGGGATGAAAGGTATTGGTGAATGTGTTTGTGAGGGAGTTATGGCTGGTACCACCCTACGAGAATGAGAACGGTGAAAGTAATATATATATATATATATATATATATATATATATATATATATATATATATATATATATATATATATATATATATATATATATATATAATATATATGCTTTTATACATCACCGCCATTCACTTGCAGAGCCCCATTCAAGCAAGAGTGTTAGATCAATAAGAAAATAAGAAAAACACTACAAGTCTCACCTAACCCAAATTTCGTAGGTTAGCACATACGTGGGCTTTAAAGAAATTCTGATAAAATTCGGCAGGAAACACAGAAGATGGGAGAGAATTTCACAAAACAGAGGTTGTTGGAAAGATTCTGTGAATCTTTCTGTGTGGCGCTAAACATATCGAAAGCCTTCGATAGAGTCTGGCATAAAGCTTTGATTTAAAAACTTCCCTCTTTCGGAATCTATCCATCTTTCTATGACCTGCAGCAGCCGCTGCAGACAGCCACAGTTCTTCCTTTAAATCTATAAATAGTGGTGTTCCTCAAGGATCTGTCCGATTCATAACTCTTTTTCAATTTTCATCAATGACCTTCTTTCTATTACTTCGTTTCCTTTCTACTCCTATGCCGATGACTCCACCCTCCATTACACCATTCAATTTGAAAGACGCCCTCCCAACAACAGTTAATTAATGCAAGAAGTGTGACCAAGGAGCAACTGATCTCTGAACTTTCTCTTTATTTCAATTTGGGGCAGAGTAAATATGGTCGTTTCCAATGCCTCGAAAACTTAATTCCTCCATCTTCCTATTCAATACAACCTTCCTCAAAACTATGATATCTTCTTTGAAAACACACGATTCAAACATTCATCAGTCCTCAATATTCCCGGTATTTTTTTTTCTCGTGATCTTTCTTGGAAGGATCAAAATTACTTCTCTTCCTAAGCATGCTTCTAAGAGGTTGGGTGTTCTGAGGCTCTTTCGTGATTTTTTTACGCCAACACAGTTGCATGCTCTTTATAGATGTGTTGTTCGCTCGTGTATTGAGTACGGCTCACATATCTAAAGTAGTTCTACACATACAGCTTTTCTAGGTGGAGTCTAAGACTTTTCGTCTTATAAACTCTTTTGCTTATACTAACTCTCTCCAATCTCTTTTGACTCGGCGAATTCCTTCGTCACTCTCTCTTTACTATCGCTATTACAATGGACATTGCTCTTCTGAACTCTCACGTCGGATACCTCTTCCATTAAGAAGGGCTCATGAGACACCCCTTTCAACACATTCTCATCCTTTCTCTGTCAACTCTCCGACCCCAGACTTAGCCACAATCTTACATGTACTCTACTGGTAAAGTTTGAAGCTCACTTCCTTTATCTATTTTCCCAACTTCCTTTGACTTGCACACTTTTAAACGCCTTGCAATGGCTCACGTCGGCCATCATTGACTAGATTTCTGAAATTTCCCCAACTCTGGTGGAAAATGGTAGGCCTCTGACCTTTGCCCACCATAATATATATATATATATATATATATATATATATATATATATATATATATATATATATATATATATATATATATATATATATATATATATATATATATATATATATATATATAGAAGAGGTCGGGCTGAAAAATAAAGCCTTTTGATGAGTTGCTAAGCAACAGAAACAGGTATAAAAAATATGTTCAGACCTTCGTTCGAAAGATTGAAGCTTGAAGAATAGATTTGTCAGGAGAATGGTATAATTATTTAGTTTCATTGCTGTGCAGTAATGGAAAAATGGAAGTCTGTTGAAGCATCGTTCAAGGACTGAAATTTTGCATGCCGAAGGAATAGAGAATGCGACTGAAATTCATCGTCGTTTCTATTCTTATTACGTTGGATAAGTGTTTTAATATTATTGATTCTCATTGATACGTTATTATATATATATATATATATATATATATATATATATATATATATATATATATATATATATATATATATATATATATATATATATATATATATATATATATATATATATATATATATATATATATATATATATATATATATATATATATATATATATATATATATATATATTATATATATATATATATATATATATATATATATATATATATATATATATATATATATATATATATATATATATATATATATATATATATATATATATATATATATATATATATATATATATATATATATATATATATATATATATATATATATATATATATATATACATATATATATATATATATATATATATATATATATATATATATATATATATATATATATATATATATATATATATATATATATATATATATATATATATATATATATATATATATATATATATATATATATATATATATATATATATATATATATATATATATATATATATATATATATATATATATATATATATATATATATATATTACTTATCATTGAGAACCAATAACATTAAAACACTTATCCAATGTAATAAGAATAGAATTAATTTGACGCTTGTGAAGCGAAATAACTTTTAAAAGGCTCGAATTCCTAATTAAATTCGGAATTAATTCCTCAACAAAATTAAAACTTCAAAAGGACACCAATTAAAGGAATTAAAGCATAATTATTACTTAAAATAAATCAATTAATTGGTTTAATAATTTTTGGGGACTAATGATTACAGCTTAATTTGGAATTTATTTACAGTATTATTATTATATATTATTATTATTATTATTATTATTATTATTATTATTATTATTATTATTATTATTATTATTATTATTATTATTATTATTATTATTATTATTATTATTATTATTATTATTATTATTATTATTATTATTATTATTATAATAATAATAATAAAGGCATTTCCTTCAATCTTTCTCCCAAAGCAATGTCAGATTGAGGTTCAGAATCTTTTGACATTTAATAGTTAACACTTTGACTTTTGTTTAATTGAATATTTCGACCAACTGAAAGCTTATCATGCCTTGTCGTTATATAATGGTATGTATACAGATGGTTTTAAAGCCTTGGATACCTTTCATAAAACCCAAATGATCTGTGTATATATCTTAATATACGTGGTAGACAATTTTAAATTCGCAAAGTTTTGATCATATTATTGTCTAAAATTTAAAGGATTAAAGAATTTATTTTTTTTTTCTTTCAAATGGTTTTAATTTTTAATATTATATTGGAAAATGACAATTTCAAATTAGGATTAATGATTTGCTTTTAAGAATCAAAAAATCAAAAAAGGAAAAAGGTTAATCCCTTTAAAGATCATTCTACTAGAATCGTTTTTTTTTGTGATTAAATGGAAAAAATTCCAAAATGAAGAAAAGAAGAAGAAGAAGAAGAAGAAGAAGAAGAAGAAGAAGAAGAAGAAGAAGAAGAAGAAGTAAGAGGTAAAAAAGGATTAAGAAGAAGAAGAAGTAAGAGGTAAAAAAGGATTAAATAGTTAAAATGAAAGTAAAAATAGGATCGGATAGTTGAAATGAAAGTAAAAAAAAAAGGATTAAATAGTTGAAATAAAAGTAATACGTATTTGAAGTAAAAGTGAAAAATTATTAAATTATTGAAATAAAAGTAATAAAGGAATGAGTAGTAGAAATAAAAGTAAAAAAGAGGATTAAAATGTTGAAATAAAAGTAAAAAAGGATTGAGTAGTTGAAATAAAAGTAAAAAAAGGATTAAATAGTTGAAATAAAAGTAAAAAGGTAAAAAATTAATAACTGAAAAGGAGAAAAGGAATTTGTCAATGAAAGGAACCCTGAGGTCCACAACTACTTATAGATTTAAAGATAAACTATGATGATTTAAATCAACTGGTATAGAAGAATCGGAAGGAAAATCAAAAAGAAATATAGAGAAAGAAAAATAGAATAAACCAAAATAGAGAAGCTTAGGAACCAAAGATTTTTTTCTGACCCAATTCAAGACTTCTGATAGGATCATCGTCACTGATATAGATGAACCTAAATGAAATGTCTAATAAAAAGAGAACCAAAAATAAAGGGAAGGTCTACGGTAGAGCTTGCCTAAAATGGAAATCATTACAACAATTTTCTTAAACATCAATGACTAAGATTTTGTACTTTAAAATAATTTTTTTTACTCTTAAAAATCAACAGTGGAAAAATATTTCTGAATTAACAAAACATTCACTACAATAAATATAATAACTCCTGATTTTTTGCTTCATCAACCAAAACACGTCCTTGAAAAGAAGCGCTTACAGTTATGTGAATCTTCAAAGAAAAATGACTTTTTTCATATTGGTCAAAAATTCAGTACTGATTAGTTTAAGTGCAATTTTGAGTATCATATGAACTTTTGCAATTAATATTATAAATTTATTATTATTATTATTATTATTATTATTATTATTATTATTATTATTATTATTATTATTATTATTATTATTATATAATAATAATAATAATAAATTTTATTTTTATTAATTTTAAAATTTATTAATAGAAAATTGACCGTTTTTGCATTTCACGAAGGAATTAGACCTGTACTTGTTGAGGATCCGCTATCAACAGTAAATTGAAAGAAGCAAAGCCATTAACATTTAGATTATCAAAGAAAATATTTATTATTATTATTATTATTATTATTATTATTATTATTATTATTATTATTATTATTATTATTATTATTATTATTATTATTATTATTATTATTATTATTATTATTATTATTATTATTATTTATTATTATTATTATTATTATTATTATTATTATTATTATTATTATTATTATTATTATTATTATTATTATTATTATTATTATTATTATTATTATTTTTCATTGTTTTCATTACTATCATTATTATTATTATTATTATTATTATTATTATTATTATTATTATTATTATTATTATTATTATTATTATTTTTATTTTATTATCATTACTATTATTTTATTATTATTATTATTATTATTATTATTATTATTATTATTATTATTATTATTATTATTATTATTATTATTATTATTTTCTCTTTAAAATCGTTAATATACTAATTTAATTGAAGAGTCAAACATAAATTTTGCATTTAATTCTCTTTAGCTATTCTCACTATACATGTCTAATTATCTTCTCTTCATTTCCTTTGGGAGTTTTGAAGAATAATTTCGCTAATTAAAAGTTGTAATTCTCTGAACCTAATTTTGTCCCTCGTTAATAAACTTTTATTATTCGAACACAGGTTTTATAATGTAATTTTTCAACTTCGTCTTGCAAGAAATTGCTCTTTAAAAAATAAATATTACCTCTTTATATAATAGAGGAAAAGGAATTTTATAGCATTTTATTAATGATCAATTTTTTTTTTTTTTTTTTTTTTTTTTTTTTTTTTTTTTTTTTTTTTTTTTGCGTATGGATATTTTTTTTATTTTATTTTCATGATAATAA
>SEYY01019342.1:20000-27500 GCA_009176605.1 Armadillidium nasatum | reverse complement strand
AGTTTGGTCTATACTTTAAGGATAAAATACTCATATTTTATGGAATAATTTACTAGTTTACTTCTGTAATATGCATGAATTTACGGGTATCTTCAACATAATTTTTTAATCTGAATTTTTATGCACCTCATTTCTTTGGAGGGTTTAATATAAAGCGCATACTTCCATATAGATTTCATTTTTCTTTTATATATATTATAATTATATATTGTTGTACATAGCAGTACAAACTATCTATGCTTCAGTTATAAAAACCGTAGAACTTAACGACTGAAGACAGCTCAAAAAGTCACTCTATTAGAACACGTAAAGTGTGTGAAGTCTTGATCACTTTTCTTCCTAATATAGTTTCAGTTAAAAAATACGAGAATATGTCAGTGGAGAAGGGGAAAGAAGAAGGCTGCAAGTGATATATATATATATACAATATATATATATATATATATATATATATATATATATATATATATATATATATATATATATATATATATATATATATATATATATATATATATATATATATATATATATATATATATATATATATATATACCTAAAGATATAAAGGAACAAATTTAAATCTAGGTTACCGGATTCTAATGAATTCAAAATTAATAATACTTTTGAAATAAAATCTTACTTTGATGCCACAATCAAATAAAAAGAGATTAGTGGTCTTTCCATTTGTACTGTCAAGTATAAAAGTTTTTTTTTTTTTTCAATTTAAAATTGGAATGAAATTAAATTGAACTTTGGATCTACGATATCATTTACCATATTTGACTATTATTTTTATTTTACTTTTATTTCTATTTTATTTTATTGCCCTGTTCGAGGAAAGGAATAATACAGAATGTTACATTAAATAAAAAATACGTTCAACATTGGGAGAGTTGTCTCCCTGCATATAAGAGGATATAAAGTTTGACCTTTTTTTATATTGCAGAGAATAATTCAGCCTTCACTTACTGGAATGTTTATATTTTTGACACATGTATCTGAATTTTTCTCTTAAAATATTTTAAGTTAGATAGTTAGATAGATAGATAAATACAGATATATAAATAGATAGATAGATATATAAATACAGATAGATAGATAGATAGATAGATAGATAGATAAATACAGATAGACAGATAGATAAATAGATAGATAGATAGGATAGATAAATACAGATAGACAGAAAGATAGAAATAAGATAGATAGAAAGATAGATAGATAGATAGATAGATAGATAGATAGATAGATAGATGGATAGATAGATAAATAGATTGATTGATAGGTATATAGATAGAAAAAGGGGAGAGAGATTAATATCACTGGAAAACAAAATATTTGTTTTGTGCTTTAAGAACCAATTATTCCAATAACATTTTTATTTATTTTTTTATTTTCTATTTTTTTTTTTTAACATCTAAATCTAGTATAGTTTTGGAAAAGGAAATTTTTCTATCGTTTTTGAGAGACTGACGTTTTATATGAGTATTTTGCACAAATATATTTATAATTTAATTTAATATTTCCCCTTTAATTTCATACGTCATCCATTTAAAATTTACAAATTTATATTATTACAGTATCAATATTTAATTTTATTTAGCATCAGTATTCAATTGTTTGATATAACATTATAAATGAAGAAAGTTGTTACCGAAATAATAATAATAATAATAATAATAA
The DNA here is from genome assembly GCA_009176605.1 of Armadillidium nasatum. Taxonomy (NCBI): domain Eukaryota; kingdom Metazoa; phylum Arthropoda; class Malacostraca; order Isopoda; family Armadillidiidae; genus Armadillidium; species Armadillidium nasatum. Next base: position 25,817 of record SEYY01019342.1, on the reverse strand, counting down.
TAATAATAATAATAATAATAATAATAATAATAATAATAATAATAATAATAATAATAATAATAATAATAATAATAATAATAATAATAATAATAATAATAATAATAATAATAATAATAATAATAATAATAATAATAATAATAATAGAACCCTTTTTCGAGAAAGGGGCATAAATATAGAATAAAAGAAAACCCACCCAATTCCGAGCCTAACGTAGATCGCAGATGGAGGATTTAAAGAGAGGTAGATTGAAATATAGCAGGAAAAACAAAAGAAGGTAGAGAGTTCCACAGAACAAAGGCGGCTGGAAAGAAATAGATACCACAAAGAGCAAGCCTGGAGTTTGCAATGCTCACACAAAGTTTGTGTGCAAGCAAGGTACCTCTTTGTGCTGCTAGGGTGACGCAGTGGTGGAAAATGCTAGAGGTAAATTCTCTTTAGCACCTGTTTTTGTAGTATTTATAAGAAAGAGAGAGAGAGAGAGCCCCAACGTCATGTCGCAGAAAAAGTAAGGGACACTTTATTAGTCTTTCAGCCAATAGATTCAACCCAATTCAAAAGAATGGTAGGCGACCGGAGCCCGCCATCCCACCCCCAAATATAAAAACAGTACCCTATACAAGGGCGGATAAGACCCCTATATAATTGGAGTAACTGTTCAGAAGAAAAGAATTTCCGCGACCTGAACAGAACACACAGTTTATTTTAGTCCACATAAGCAACCATTGTGATATGAGGTTTCCAAGATAATTTGTTGTTTATGTTCAGACCAAGAATATTTATGTTGTTCACTGGTAAGATGGGAGAGGCCACCGAAGGAGATTGGAAAGTTGGGAGGTGTTTTTGAGAGAGATGTGAAGAGGTTGGGTTTTTAAAGAGATGAATTCCACAAGGTTGTGGTGGCCCCCCAGGGTAATCAAATTCAGATCAGCAAAAATGGAATCGAAAGCAAAAGAGAGAGCAGATTTGAAATGCGTGGAAGAATAGAGAGTTGAGTCATCAGCATTGGAATGACCAGAGTTCACTAATAATAATAATAATAATAATAATAATAATAATAATAATAATAATAATAATAATAATAATAATAATAATGATAAAAATAACCATATCTTATTCCAAATTATAACCAAAATAATAAAAATGATAATAATTATAATAATAACAATAATAATAACTAATTATAATAATAATACTATTAGTAATAATATTAGTAATACTACTACTACTACTACAAAAAATAATAATAATAATAATAATAATAAAAAAAAAAAATAATATATAATAATAAATATAATAGTAATAATATATAATAATAATAATAATAATAATAATAATAATAATAATAATAATAATAATAATAATAATAATAATAATAATAATAATAATTTGGAAAAAAAATGAAAATTTACAATATCGAAATCCATAAGTAAAATTCCATACCGATAAAAGTTAAAATGAAAGAGCAGTTAGACGAGTTAATTAAATCATTTAATAAGTGGAAATAATCTGAAAATCTCGTGGAGAAGAAGACTCAATTTTAATGGCAAAGGAATAATAATTTTTTTTTTTTTTTTTTTTTGAAAAAAAGATCAAACGTTGAATCACGATTGAAAAGACTTCGATAGGAACGAATATCTTTTTATCTCTTTTTTTATTTATTTATTTCTTTTTTTTTTGCGTTAAAGAGAATTCCTTTAAACTATTTGAACCCTCGCAAATTAAATAAAATAAAATAAAAAAATAAAATTTTATATATATATATATATATATATATATATATATATATATATATATATATATATATATATATATATATATATATATATATATATATATATATATATATATATATATATATATATATATATATATATATATATATATATATATATATATATATATTTTTTTTTTTTTTTTTTTTTTTTTAAAAGTTCACATCTCACGGGCATTGCTCTATTTGAGGAGAGGAACTTTTCTAGGTAGTATATACCTAGGATCCCGAAGTGGGATCGAACCGGCGCCTTCAAGCACGTGAGTCAATCACTTTACCGTTTGAGCCACGGTAAACGGTATATATATATATATATATATATATATATATATATATATATATATATATATATATATATATATATATATATATATATATATATATATATATATATATATATATATATATATATATATATATATATATATATATATATATATATATATATATATATATATATATATATATATATATATATATATATATATATATATATATATATATATATATATATATATATATATATATATATATATATATATATAATATATATATATATATATATATATATATATATATATATATATATATATATATATATATATATATATATATATATATATATATATATATATATATATATATATATATATATATATATATATATATATATATATATATATATATATATATATATATATATATATATATATATATATATATATATATATATATATATATATATATATATATATATATATATATATATATATATATATATATATATATATATATATATATATATATATATATATATATATATATATATATATATATATATATATATATATATATATATATATATATATATATATATATATATATATATATATATATATATATATATATATATATATAATATATATATATATATATATATATATATATATATATATATATATATATATATATATATATATATATATATATATATATATATATATATATATATATATATATATATATATATATATATATATATATATATATATATATATATATATATATATATATATATATATATATATATATATATATATATATATATATATATATATATATATTCCTTCGCTCTCATTAATTACCTCCAGTTTCTTTCTGTCCATCGAATTGTTGCGTCCCTCTCTCTATGCCATTGCTTTTGCAATGGCCACTGCTCTTTTGAACTCTCCCGTCGCTTACGTCCTCCACTGAGAAGAGCTCGTGCGACAAGTCTTTCTACACAGTCTCACCTTTTCTCTTTCCAACTCTTAGACTCTTTGACTCAATACTTAACTGCTATGTTCAATCTTACATGTACTTTACCGGTAAAGTCTGAAACACATTCCATTAATCTCTTTTCCCAACTTCCTTTTATTCACACACCAGCAAACACGGTTCATCGAAACATGTCGGCCATTAATTGGTTATGATTCTGACTTCCCTCCAACTCTGGTAGAATTTGATAGGCCTCTGACCTTTGCCCACCAGAGGAAATATAATATATATATAAATATATATATTTATATATATATATATTTATTTATATATATATATATATATATATATATATATATATATATATATATATATATATATATATATATATATATATATATATATATATATATATATATATATATATATATATATATATATATATATATATCAAAAATGCTTATAAACCAAGCAGAAAATAATAAAGTAAATAGAGCTAAACACACTGGAGGATAAAGAATTACTTACCTCCTCGGGGTCGAACCACCGCATGTTGCGACTGAGATCAACTAAAGACGCGGCGCTCTACCCACTGAGCCATCCACGAACCCAAAAAAACTTTTTTGGGTTCGTGGATGGTGATTATACCTTGACGGGAAGATCGGTTACTTGAAACTGTTCTTGAAGCGAACTTTTTTGGGTTCGTGGATGGCTCAGTGGTAGAGCGCCGCGTCTTTAGTTGATCTCAGTCGCAACATGCGGTGGTTCGACCCCCGAGGAGGTAAGTAATTCTTTATCCTCCAGTGTGTTTAGCTCTATTTACTTTATTATTTACTGCTTGGTTTATAAGCATTTATTTGATAATACCTAAAGAGTGGGGAGGAACAGGGTGAAAACCTGGTGATTATACCTTGATGGGAAGATCGGTTACTTTGAAACTGTTCTTGAAGCGAACTTTTTTGGGTTCGTGGATGGCTCAGGGTAGAGCACCGCGTCTTTTGTTGTTCTCAGTCGCAACATGCGGTGGTTCGACCCCCGAGGAGGTAAGTAATTCTTTATCTTCCAGTGTGTTTAGCTCTATTTACTTTATTATTTACTGCTTGGTTTATAAGCATTTATTGATAATACCTAAAGAGTGGGGAGGAACAGGGTGAAAACCTGGTGATTATACCTTGACGGGAAGATCGGTTGCTTGAAACTGTTCTTGAAGCGAACTTTTTTGGGTTCGTGGATGGCTCAGCGGTAGAGCGCCGAGTCTTTAGTTGATCTCAGTCGCAACATGCGGTGGTTCGACCCCCGAGGAGGTAAGTATTCTTTATCCTTCCAGTGTGTTTAGCTCTATTTACTTTATTATTTACTGCTTGGTTTATAAGCATTTATTTTGATAATACCTAAAGAGTGGGGAGGAACAGGGTGAAAACCTGGTGATTATACCTTGACGGGAAGATCGGTTGCTTGAAACTGTTCTTGAAGCGAACTTTTTTGGGTTCGTGGATGGCTCAGTGGTAGAGCACCGCGTCTTTAGTTGATCTCAGTCGCAACATGCGGTGGTTCGACCCCCGAGGAGGTAAGTAATTCTTTATCCTCCAGTGTGTTTAGCTCTATTTACTTTATTATTTACTGCTTGGTTTATAAGCATTTATTTGATAATACCTAAAGAGTGGGGAGGAACAGGGTGAAAACCTGGTGATTATACCTTGACGGAAGATCGGTTACTTGAAACTGTTCTTGAAGCGAACTTTTTTGGGTTCGTGGATGGCTCAGTGGTAGAGCGCCGCGTCTTTAGTTGATCTCAGTCGCAACATGCGGTGGTTCGACCCCCGAGGAGGTAAGTAATTCTTTATCCTCCAGTGTGTTTAGCTCTATTACTATATATATATATATATATATATATATATATATATATATATATATATATATATATATATATATATATATATATAATATATATAATATAGAGAGAGAGAGAGAGAGAGAGAGTGTATCATAACATATGGAAGCCCCTTGGACAGTGGACAGGGTGCATCTACACAGTGGAAATATTTAAATAAACATATGGCCTACGAGCTATAGCTTGAGAGAAACAGGGTGTTAAAATCAACATGTTAATAGTTTTAATTTTTTTATTTTTTTTAAAGTAGATTTAACTATAAAATATTGGATATATGACAATAGATACAATAGTGAATTATAAATCAATAAACAGTAATAGGTAATAGGAAAGGAAATAAGAAAATTATTGCAATAATAAAAAATATAAAAAAAACCATATAGCATATTTCCGTAAGATTTGTCAACAAAACCATTATTACCATGTGAAAATGTTTTTTTTTTATATCATTTTTGGTGTTATTTCAATTATATTTCCATTTCTCTTCTTATTAAGGTATATTTTTTGTTATTCACTATTGTATCTACTGTCATAAATCCAACATGTATGCCACATGACCCTAAATCCTGCTTAATACATAAAAAAATCAAAACTGTCATGTTAACTTTAATAACTTTCATGTGTTTCAAAAACTATGGTTTGTAGGACATATGTTTATATGAATTTTTTTTATTGTGCAAATGTCCCCTACCCACTATCGACTGGCTAAGTGGGTCCCTCATGTAACGATGAACCCTCTATAAATATATATATATATATATATATATAATATATATATATATATATATATATATATATATATATATATATATATATAAATATATATATATATATGGTAAAGGTGTAAATTGTTTCTGACTTTCGATTGTACGAAAATATCGATAATCGAAAAATCGGA
>SEYY01019341.1:110000-115000 GCA_009176605.1 Armadillidium nasatum | reverse complement strand
AGATTTCATAGTTCTGTTGAAGGATGTGTCGATTATAGAGATAAAGGAATTGAATTTTTGAGGCATTGAAAACGACAATATTTTCTCTGCCTCAATTTGAGATTTCAGAAAGATCTGATTTTAGTTTCTCCAGGGTCATACTCCTATCGTTAATTAATTTTTGTTGAAAGAGGGGCTTCTTTCAAAATGAAAGAAGAAATGAAGGTAGGAGTCATCGGTATAAGAGTGGAAAGGAGATGAAGTAATAGAGAGAAGGTCATTAATGAAAAGTATAAAAAGAGTTGGTGAAAGGACGGATCTCTGCAACACTATTTATAAATTTAAAGGATGATCGACGGCAGTGTACAACAGCTACTGCAGAATGACCAGAAAGGAAATGAGAGAGAAGGTCTCAGTGAGAAGGATTGATTTCGAAAAAGGGAAGTTTGTAAATCAAAACAATTGTGCCAAACACTATCGAAAGCTTTCAATATGTCCAGAGCCACAGCAATAGATTCACCGAAACATCGAATTACGGAAGGCCAAGAGTCACAGAAAAGATTACCAGTAAAGCAAAGCTCTCTAATTTTATCTCTAATTTTATCTCTAATTTTATCTCTAATTTTATCTCTATATTTCAATGCTAGTCCTTGAGTTTTATATAGAGATAAAATTAGAAGAAATAGAATGTTTATTAATAATGAATTATTAAAATACTTTTTTTTAACATCAATAATTGTTATTATAATGTTAATACTGATAAATAACAATAGAAAAGTAATAATAATATTAATAGTAATAATAATATTAATAATAACAGTATTATTAATAATAATGATAATATTAATAGTATTATTATTTTTTTTTTTTTTTTTTTTTTTTTTTTTTTTTTTTTTTTTTTTTTTTTTTTTTTATTTATTAATTTATATATATTATATATATATATATATATATAATATATATATATATATATATATATATATATATATATATATATATATATATATATATATATATATATATTATATATATATATATATATATATATATATATATATATATATATATAATATATATAATATATATATATATATATATATATATATATATATATATATAATATATAATATATAATATATAATATATATATATATATATATATATATATATATATATATATATATATATATATATATATATATATATATATATATATATATATATATATATATATATATATATATATATATATATATATATATATATATATATATATATATATATATAATATATATAGTTAAGGCAACATTAATAACGTAGCTAAAAAATGAGGCATCGTTAATTTTGGTTGAAGGAGTGGCAGACGTGTGGGATTATTTTTTGACTTTTTTTTTATTTTTATATTTTGGCAACAAAGGTGTCATTTCTTTACGCCAAAATGCATGATAAAATTTAAAATAAAAAAGAATGATATTTAAGGAATTACTCAATCTTTTATTTCTTTTTTTTTTTTTTTTCTTAAATAGTAAATTTTTATAGCCATTTTATAACTTTGAAAAAGAGTATAAAATGAAAACTTGCATTCTTACATTCATTTTTATGCATCATTTTATCAAGTTTCAAGGAAATCTTTATACAAATATAATAATGTATATTAGTCTCTTTTATGTATATTGTAAGTATTGTGGACAATTTTTTATACATGATAAGGTATATTAAATTTTTAATACATATATCTTCAAAGATTTAAAACGATTTTGATTTTAATATGTAGATTAAGTCTTAAAACTGTTTTCCATTAACTTTTAAAGAAACTTTCACTTCCTTCGTAGTTTGTTTACTTCTTTTTATGTGGAAACTTGTTCAACTGAATTATTTTGTAAAAGATTTCGAAAAAGTTGTGGAGAAATTGTTTAAAATATTTATAAATCACCGTAGAATGATTTTTTTATGGCCAAAACCAAGATATTAATAAAGTGAGGAACGACAAAATGTTTAATTTTGGTTGATCCGATCATGTGAGGAGAACTAAAAGCAAGGGCAACAGGACTAGCCACCCTGTCCTGTGATTACTTTGCTAACGGCTTGCAACAACTCTAGGACCAGCATGGGAAACCAAAGCTTCGAGAAAGATGACCTTCTGGAGAGCTCTGGGAGAGAGTGTTTAGAGGTTAGATGGAAAACGATGCTACTCCAACTGAAAGGGTTAAAAGTCCTACCTAAGAGTTTATAAAACTCAAGGACTAGCATTGAAACCAACGAGCCGAAAAACATAATCTTTTAGAGGGTTCTGGGAGAAGGACTTTTAAGAGCTGATGGAGAAAGATGATGGTTCCACTGACAGGGTGAAAACCCTTTCTGGGAGATGAAAATGGCAGGTAAACTTAAATAGCATCACGCTGGCCTCTATTGTAGCTCAGATGTCATGGACAATCGATCTGAGTTGTGAAGGTACAGTATTGGTCCTCTTTATGTACATACTAGGAAGAAACTTCCTCAGACATTTTCCTTCGGTAAATAGGTCAATTTCCTCAAGGCAAAAGCTTTGGATTTAAAATAAAATACATTTTACACACTTACACTGCAAAAATTGTCCTAACGAATCGTTGAAACAAGTTGTAAAAATGTCACAACAAATTTTTTCATTATTTTCTTATTAGAAAATAAATCGGATGAAGCGACTTTTTAACGTTTAATATGTCTTTTTTGTATTGAAAATTTTATTGTGGCATTTTTGCCGCTGTCCCAACGATTCGTTAGGACAATTTTTGCAGTGTAGTATTATAGAAAAATGGTTCGGTAGTTTAATAATTGTAACAATTGTGTTTGGATGTTATTTATTGTTATAATTGCTTTTTAATAGTCCTACTTTAACACTAGTATTAGTACTATGTTAATTTTTTTAATAGATTTTTTCAAGAATGTTTGCACTGGTAATACTATACTATTTTCCTACAATCGTTTACATAACTTTTTTCAATGATAAAAATTTCTTACTCTCTAAAGAGAAAATACGAATTCTTTGAAAATATATCTATAGATTCTACATTCTTTTCCACACCTTAATATCCAATCTTGGAGATTTTCCAGAGCTCTGATTTCTATTCGATAAATTTTTAATAAGTCTTTTACATCCTACGAGCTAATCTTACTTTTCATTGAATATTCTTTAAGGAAAGCAACGCCGGAACTCCACACACCCTCTGCCGCTCCCAAACTTTTCAATTTCATTAATTGACTCTCTCGTATCCCCTTTAGTTGTTGTTATATTATCTATATTAAAACGAATTACGAATATGATTTTTTACTTTGTTTGCAATTATTGCTAAGATTTAGATCATAGTGATGATGAAATTCAAAATATGATTCTTTAATTTCGATAGACAAGCGTCAAATTTCTAAATGGATCAAAAAAAATTTCCACCTTTTTCTACTCTCTTCAATTCTCAATATTTTTTCTCTTAGGTCATTCTTTCAAATTTGACCTTATTTTGTTTGCTTTTTATATAAACTTTTACTTCCTATGATTTTGCTCAAATGCACGCACACGCACACGTAGACGCAACACTCAAACACAAACACACAATATATATATATATATATATATATATATATATATATATATAATATATATATATATATATATATATATATATATATATATATATATATATATATATATATATATATATATATATATATATATATATATATATATATATATATATATATATATATAATATATATATATATATATATATATATATATATATATATATATATATATATATATATATATATAATATATATATATATATATATATATATATATATATATATATATATATATATATATATATATATATATATATATATATATATATATATATATATATATATATATATATATATATAATATATATATATATATATATATATATATATATATATATATATATATATATATATATATAATATATATATATATATATATATATATATATATATATATATATATATATATATATATATATATATATAATATATATATATATATATATATATACTGCACATACTAACATGAATGATCAACTATATACAGATATTACCCGAATGGCAAAACTGTTTTGTTAACATAAAATGTAAACATAGCTTATGAGTCAAGCAATTCCAAATGGGCATTGCCCTATTGCCCTAATCACAAACGTGGTTTAGGAAAAAAAAAAAAAAAGTAAAGCATTCGAACTGAATGCATTATTGATTTTGGCAAAGCATACCTTCTAACTATTTTGGCATTTTTATTTATTTATTTATATATTATTATTAATTTTATTTTAACTAAAAGAAATTATTCAAATTCCTCTTCAAGCTAAGTAAATATTTGCGTTCAGCAAAGCAGTGACGTTCGCCCTAATTTCTGTACTGACGAGTCTATATATATATATATATATATATATATATATATATATATATATATATATATATATATATATATATATATATATATATATATATATATATATATATATATATATATATATATATATATATATATATATATATATATATATATATATATATATATATATATATATATATATATATATATATATATATATATATATATATATATATATATATATATATATATATATATATATATATATATATATATATATATATATATATATATATATATATATATATATATTTACAACCTTTCCCACAATCGTGGGGTGGTATCTATCGCAGGCCACATCCATCCAAACACTCACCCCTTCACCAATCTTTTCCATTCATTCCTATCCTCTGTCAACCGCACACCCTCCTCCCAATTCTTTCCTCTATCCCTTAACAGCTCCTTGACATTACTCATCCAACTTCCCCTCGGTCTCACCCTATCTCTTACACCCTCCACTTCTGAAACAAATACCTTTTTCGCTATTCTCTCTTCATTCATCCTACAAACATGTCCAAACCATCTCAGCATACTTTGTTCAGCTCTCTCAACCAAACTCTTT
>SEYY01019341.1:100000-105000 GCA_009176605.1 Armadillidium nasatum | reverse complement strand
TTCCTTTACCCCATTGTTCAGTAGTTCATTCCTTTTCACTACTTACCATAAAGGAATATTGCAAGTGCAATTTTTCCTTTTCTGAAACACACCACAAGCAATCACACACTTTTAATAACTTTTAAAATGGAGACTGTAAATGTAGAATTAGAGAAGCAAAATGAGAGCATTTCTAAGGATAGCCCCTTGTCTACTCCTTTCTGTCATCGATTGGGAGTTGGCAAGCTCTGATGAAGGATTCATGCAGCAAAAGTTCTGCTTGATTACTCTCTTCATTAATTTCTGGAAGGTTTGTGGTCTCAATATCAAACACCGTCTCTCTTCTCTTTGCTCTTACTAGTCGTTCTTAACCAAACCTCAGATGACTGACCGCTCTCACTATAGCAGCTAACCCTATTCAATTCCAGCTTATTATCTCTGCTCTTAATTTTCATCCGAATGATGTTGTGTCCTATTGTGCTCAACGATGTTGTCTGTTCTCAGATTTCAGATTTTCTACCTTCTGACTTAGTCATCCTTTCCAGTCTACAGTTAAATTCATCCGTTATTTTTACTGTATTTGCCTCCTAGCTCTGTTGACTATCTAATTTCTTCAACTATCTATACTTTAAAATAAAAAATTCTTTAAACTTCTCCATTGTCCGAAATTATTTTTCTTAATAATTTCTAAGTTTGTCACAGCCAATGACTTTCTACTAGTTGGAAATGAGCCCAAACTACTATACCTTTTCGTAATTTTCAGTCCTTCTTTTTAAGTATTAAAGTCTATCCTCCTCTGAGATGCCTTGGTCTTCTTATCTTCGTATTCTGTTCTATCTAAATTAAATCTCTTATACAGTGAGGAAACGTTTTTGACACTTCTGTCCGGTAAACCGATAGCGGTTGCAGTTCTGCTTCTTTGATTTGTCTTGGAATGATTACTGCTCTAACAAAAATGGTCCTACTTCAGGTTGCAGAGCGCATGACCAAAATAAAATTAATAGGCTGATTTCACTCTGCATGCAGAACTATTCGTTGCAGGAACGCTGCATCAGCAAAATCGTCATCTTCAAACTTAAAAACTTTGAACTGCTTTTTTTTTATTTTTCAGAATCATGTTAAATCTATTCTCTGAATATCTAAACATTTTTTCTATAGAAAGAACAATAATCTCTATAATAATAAAACACACTTTCTGGGCAAAAGAATGTCAACCGTTGCTTTGCTTTTTCCTTTTTCTTTCCTCTCATTTCTTCCAATGGCACAACTGTTGTAAATTTTACTAAAGCTTAATTTTGATCAAACAAAATTTTTTTCCAACTTCATTATAGTCGATTTCGGTGCTGTTTCTCTTTTCCTTTTTCCCTCCAACTCATTTACGCTTAATTAAGATTGCAATCTCTTATTAGAATTTTAACCTTTGTTCTTTCTTCATGGAGTTTAACAATAATGAATGAATATGGTATTATCGTTATAAATCCTGAGTTCCTCAGAACTTATACTTCCGAGCTTGGTCCTACTTTGGTAAGCTTTTTTTCTCTTTCTATCAACTTCTACCTTTAAATACCTGCTTTAAATTCCTAAGTTTTCACTTATTCAACCTGCGCCTTTAAAAGGGGTCCCTACCTTAACCATCTAACTATTGTCCTATTGGTTTAACTTCTGTCCTTTCTAAAATTTTCAAATCTATCCTTTATTATACTTTTAATATTTTCTCAGATCATCAGAATGTTTTCCTTAAACTAAAGCTCTTTTTTCCTGACTCTTGGTTTCATAAGGTATGTAACAAAACGGCAAATAATTAATGTTAGGAGGTTAAGCTTCTAATTTCTGGTATTTCTCGTATTTCTAATAGAAGAGGAGAAAACAAGACTCTTTTAATTGTAAAAAAAACTTAGTTTCTTCTACTTTGAAACCGGCATTATCATTCACTCATTTGTAATATCTTTAAAACAAACAACTGAATCCTTCTTTTGCACTTAATATTGTTGGTATTTACTCTTCTCGCGATCTTTCTTGGAAGCATGTCGTTATTCTTACATGTACTCTACTGGTAAAGTCTAAAACATAATTCCTGATATTTTCCCAATTACTTTTATCTTACTTTCAAACACCGTTTAGTGGGTAATGTCAGCATTTTATCTGACATGAACCTGATCATTTAACTCTGATAAAGTTGTGCAGAGCTCTGGCCTTATCTCACCAGGAGGTAACGTAAAAAGTAGGAAAAATAATATATATATATATATATAATATATATATATATATATATATAATATATTATATATATATATATATATATATATATATTATATTATTATATATATATATATTATTAAATAAAGCTTGTAAAGAATACACATCACCAAATAGGAGAAACGTAAGGAGTGGAGTTTGCTACTTGAGGTGTAATGCACTCGTTTATTATTTGTTGAAATTTATTTAGTTCAATTCAAGTCTTGATAAAACATGTTTTTTCTTTCACTTAAGATCTTTCTCTTTTTTTTTCGTAGTATTTATTCGTGATTTTTCTTTTATATTTTTTGTCATATTCAAGAATATTTTATCTGAATCTTTTCTTGATCCTTCTCAATATCAACCTTTCTATCTCTATGTTATAAATTACTTTATTTTTTTGGCAAGTTTGTATTTTTGAATTACTTCTTTTAAAAAACTCTGTTATATGTGTATTTGTATGTGTACACACACGTGTGTGTGTGTATAGGTGCTATAAAAAAAAAAAAAAAAAAAAAAAAAAAAAAAAAAAAAAAAAAAAAAAAAAAAAAAAAAAAAAAAAAAAAAAAAAAAAAAAAAAAAAAATCATGCTATTATGCATAAATGAAGTTCATATTTGAGTCTGCTTGCAAAGACGTGACCAAGATTTCGAGTATTTACTTAGTTCGGTCAAGGGAAAGTATCTGTTGTTGACCTTTTGTAATGCAATAAAACGCGACGATCTAATTGCGGGTCATTTACGAGATGCACGAATTGTTTCGGCAAACATAATCCTTATTTGGAAAGGGGAGTGAGTGGAAACGTTTTAATATTGTCAGGTGTGGCTGATACTTATTCTCAGTATATATATATATATATATATATATATATATATATATATATATATATATATATATATATATATATATATATATATATATATATATATATATATATATATATATATATATATATATATATATATATATATATATATATATATATATATATATATATTATATATATATATATATATATATATATATATATATATATATATATATATATATATATATATATATATATATATATATATATATATATATATATATATATATATATATATATATATTATATATAATATATATATATATATATATATATATAATATATATATATATATATATATATATTATATAATTAATATATATATATATATATATATATATATATATATATATATATATATATATATATATATATATATATATATATTATAATCTTCCTCTGAGCTCGAATCAATGTCAGAAACTTCATTTCTAGAAGATTACTTCGTATTCTCATAAAAGAAATGATAGTAGAACTGCTTTCAAGTGATCTGTAATAATATATATGAACACCCGACTAATGTCACCCAACAACTCCAACATGAACAAAACTACTGTTATGACTATTTATAAAAAAATGAGACATAGAAAAATTTCATTCACATGAAGATTCTGTTGATTTTAAAGACCCAGGGAATGTGTCCATCAAATCATGACTTTGATGGATTTGAATTATATTTCCAACTTCCATATCATAAACTCTCCACTAACATTTTCATTAAATTAACCTACCTGAAAGTGTTACAATCTCTTCCATATTCAATCCAGTGTTTGTTTAATTTCAATTGAAAAACACAAAGAAACAATAGGACTATCATCATATGTTAGTGGAGTCAAATAGTTATGTAAAAATTTCTATTTTAGTTATAGATATGTTATAAATGCTTCAGCACATTTTGGGAAGTTTAGTTCTTTAAAATTCTTATTTTCATAATTTTCAGGAATACTTAAGATTTTGTTAGAATGAACACTTGTATAGATGTTTATTATTATCCTCTCTTTCTGTCTGTCTGTCTGTGTCTGTCTGTCTGTCTGTTTGTCTGTCTGTCTGTCTGTCTGTCTCTCTCTCTCTCTTCTCTGTCTGTCTGTCTGTCTGTCACTATATATATATATATATATATATATAATATATATATATATATATATATATATATATATATATATATATATATATATATATATATATATATATATATATTATATATATATTTTCAGTGAATGGTAAAATCTTACATATATATGCATGAAATATTTATAATCAAATTAATTATATACTTAATTTGCTCTTTATTTACATTTAAAGTCTGTTCCAGCTGGAAGGTAGGCCTAACTTGACTTGGTAGCTCTCTAAATTGAAGGTGACTCAGAAAGAGCAAAGTTGAGTTACTTGAAGTTCTAAATGAGAATTTACTTCTATTTCTATGACTGTTCTTCTATTTCATAAGACATTCAAGGAATAATGTTTTAAAAATTTCCGATGAAAAGTACGAAAATTAAAAAGCAACTTCATAATCCTTTTCTAAAATTTGAATCGGGTTTATTTTCGATAACGACACTCCACACTATTAGTAGGTATCATCAGTATAAACATTTTAATTTATATAAAAATATTTCTAAATTATTCATATTTTGAAATTTTTTTTTTATCTTGATATTGTATATAGTTTTTTCACTAGTTTCAGAAACATTAATATATGTATGTATTATTTTGCATTTATTCCATAAGTGCTTTGAAAACTCTAAATTACTTTAGATAATTTTTTCCCCTAATATTACTATAACATGAAAGACAAAATATCCATTGCTGAACTTTAAAAGTTAGTCGACTTTGTTGATTTTAAATCATCATATATTACTAAAAAAATTTCAACAAACGTTAAGTGTACTCCAGTGAAAAGTTCAAATTATCTTCAAACTATT
>SEYY01019341.1:92500-95000 GCA_009176605.1 Armadillidium nasatum | reverse complement strand
TATTTTCAAAGTTTCAAAATTATTTGAAATAATGTAAAAGAAAAGGTATCCAAAAATGATTTTAAAATTATTTAGAATAAAAAAAAATGTAATTAATGATAATAATGAAAGAAGGTACCAAAAATGATTTTAAAATTACTTAAAATAGAATAAAATCATGAAAAAGTAATAAATAAAATAATAAAATAGGATTAAAAATAACTTTAAAATTACTTAACATAGAATAGAATAGAATAAGAAAACCAAATAATGTTTTTAGAACTATTTTTTATGGAAACTAAAAAATGGAAAGAACGTTCTTAAAATTATTTAAAATAAGATTGAAAATAATGTATTTTTCGATATCTTTAAAAACAATATATTAAAAACTAAATATTATATATAAAATAATTTTATATAACATAAAAATAACGAATGTTTAAAATCTTTTTTTTTTTTTAAATACAGCTGATATTTTCAAATTTATTTAAAATAAAAAACACATCTATCAAATATGTTTTCAAATTTATTTGAATTAAAAAGAAATCATATATGATTCAAAATTAATATAAATAGAATAATAAACAAAAACAAGTATGTTTTTTAATTTATTCGAAATAAAAAAAAAAATTATTTAATGACGTATATTTTCAAACTTATTTAAAATAATTTTAAAAAATAGGAAATTTTTTTACATTTATTTAAAATAAAATAAAATAGGTATGAAATATATTTTCAAATTTTTTAAGATAAAAAAAACATCAAGAATGATTTCAAAATAATTTAAAAGTAATATAAAAAAATCAAGAATGCTTAGAAATTTATTTAAAATAAAATAACTAAAAATATGAAGCATATTTTCAAAATTATTAAAGAAAATAAAATCATTGTTTATTTTCCAGGTTATTAAAATTAAAATATGAAATAAAATATAATATAAAAATATTAAAATAAATGAATATTCTATAACTTTCAAAGGAATTATCAAATTAACCTTAATTCCCTTTTCAAAATTTACTCCTTTTTAATTCTTGTCTAATTATGTTCTCTTTCAAAATTGATTCTTTTCCCCATAATCTTGCTTAAAATTCAAGAAATCTTATCATTTATCACTGCATATTTTAAAAAAAAAGAAAGAATAAAAGAAAAAAGATTTTAAAAAGAGAAACGAAAAAAAAGAAAAAAGGTAAAATTTAAAAAAATTAAAAAAAGAGAGAAGAAAAGAAAAAAAAATTAAAGAAAAAATTAAAAATGAAAAAATTTTAAAATGAATAAAAAATAAAATAAAAAAAGAAAAAAATTAATAAAGGTGTTTGTGCGACATAAATTTTTAAAGATCACGGTTACTTTCACAATTTCAGACATCAGGAGTTCTTTTTTATATAATTTTAAAAATAAATAATTTAACTTATAATCGAACAATAAAGAATAAATATATATACATATATATACCAAATATATACATTTTTAATCAGATATATGCATGAATGTATATCTACACGAATATATGATTGTATATTTTTACTCTTATTCAATTCATTAAGCCAAAGTATGAATGGTGGGATATTTGGCAAAAATAAAAAAAAAATGAATAAATAAAAAAAAAATCATCATCCTTATTAGGGACTGATAACATGATAATTTTTTATTACTTTTAAATCCAATAATTATTAATGAGAGGTAGGGAGGGAGGGGGGAAAAATGGTGTAGAATTATTATTGAGAGTGGGGGATAATAAAAAAAAAAAAACCTTAAGGACCACTCCTTTTTTTCTTGAGTTGTTGCGAATTAATATCTAAAAGGCAAGAAAATAGCATCTGTTTCTGTCAACACAAGGGAACTCTTTCTGGATTTTATTTTTTTCCCTCATTTGTAACTAGTTTTCCTTCACTTATGCCTTTCTGAATGAAAGAAACAACGTTAATTATATTATAGAGCATAAAAATTTTCGCACACAAACAAACGCACAAATACGCACAAACACACACATACACACACACACACACACACACACACACATATCACACATATATATATATATATATATATATATATATATATATATATATATATATATATATATATATATATATATATATATATATATATATATATATATATATAATTTAAAATATATTTAGAAACACTTTTTTAATAATTAAAATAACATTAAAAATTCTTATAACGAAAAGTTTTATTAAGTTAATTAATTTCCGAGGTGTTAAATGGTTTATTATTTCTCCAGTTAAATGATATAAATATAAATACTGAAAAGTAATTTTTGCTAAAACTAATCATAGCTAAATTATTAAGAATCTTTGGTAAGAACTTACTAATTTTTGGTTGAATTGTGAATATATCCCAAAATATGAGTTGAAGGTTGATCTCAACTGCTTCTAATAGCAAAGAGGTTTCAACTGTTAAGAGAATATCTCTGATTTTGAGAATTTATAAAATTTTAGACTTTAATTTATATAAAAATTTCATAAAACAGTTGGACGGGAGTTATTTTATTACGTAC
>SEYY01019341.1:80000-82500 GCA_009176605.1 Armadillidium nasatum | reverse complement strand
AATAATAATAATAATAATAATAATAATAATAATAATACATAATAATAATAATACTAAAAATAATAAAAATGAGCAAATTAAATATGTTTTTGATTTGTTCCTCATAATGGAGTTTGGTCTCTAGGAAGTCTATTGAATGAATGAGATTCTCTTCCAAAAGAATTACTCCATGGCACTCTGCCAATAATTTTCAGCGATAACTCAAATTTTGGCTTAAGTGTTGTGATATATATATATATATATATATATATATATATATATATATATATATATATATATATATATATATATTCTCCTCTGGTGGGCAAAGGCCAGAGGCCTACCAATGTTCCACCAGAGTTGGGGGAAAGTCGGGAACATGGTCAAATTAAAGGCCGACATGACCTGATACACGGCGTTTGAAAGTGTGCTAAGTCATAGGAAGTTGGGAAAATAGATGAAGGAAGTGTGTTCCAGACTTTACCAGTAGAGTACATGTAAGATTGAGCATAGCGGTTAAGTCTGGGGTCAGAGAGTTGGACAGAGAAAGGATGAGACTGTGTAGAAAGACGAGTCGCACGAGCCCTTCTTAATGGAGGAGGTATGCGACGAGAGAGTTCAGAAGAGCAGTGTCCATTGTAATAGCGATAGTATAGAGAGAGTGACGCAACAATTCGACGGGCAGAAAGAGATTGGAGAGAGTTAGTAAGAGCAGGAGAGTTGATAAGACGAAAAGCCCTAGACTCCACCTTTTCCAAGAGAGCTGTATGTGTGGAACCACCCCAGATGTGTGAGCATACTCCATACAAGGGCGAACAACACCCCTATACAGAGCAAGCAACTGGGGTGGCGTGAAGAAATACTGAAGGCGCCTCAGAACACCCAACCTCTTAGAAGCTTGTTTAGAAAGAGAGGTAATGTGATCTTTCCAAGAAAGATCACGAGAAAAAGAAACACCGAGAATATTAAGGACAGATGAAGGTTTGAGTTGTGTGTTTTCGAAGAAGATATCATAGTTGTGTGGAAGATTGTGTCGAGTAGAGAGATGGAGGAATTGAGTTTTTGAGGCATTGAAAACAACCATGTTTTCTCTGCCCCAATTTGAAATACGAGATAGATCAGAGGTTAGTTGCTCCAAGGCCACCCTCCTTGCGTCTATTAACTGTTGTTGGGAGGGGCGTCTTTCAAAATGAAAAGAGTAATGAAGGGTGGAGTCATCAGCATAGGAGTGGATAGGAGATGAAGTAATAGAGAGAAGGTCATTAATGAAAAGTAGAAAAAGTGTTGGGGATAGGACAGATCCTTGAGGAACACCACTATTAATAGATTTTAAGGAAGAACGGTGGCCGTCTACAACAGCTGCTATAGAACGACCGGAAAGGAAAGAGAAAATCAGAGAGAAGGATAGATTCCGAAAGAGGGAAGTTTGGAAATCAAAGCTTTGTGCCAGACTCTATCGAAAGCTTTCGATATGTCCAGCGCCACAGCAAAAGATTCACCGAAATGCCGAAGAGCGGAGGACCAAGAGTCAGAGAGAAGGGAAAGAAGAAATATATATATATATATAATATATATAATATATATATATATATAAATTATATTCTTCTTAAAAAATTTTCAAACTGTCTTATTTTTTCCTTTCAATCAAAGTTTTCGAATCTGTTCTTAACGAGAAGCCTTGAAAACATCTTAATTCTTCTAATTTTATCATTGATCGTCAGTATGGTTTTCAGTTAGGAAAGTTCGAGAAGCATTCTTCATTCTCTTTTTTTCTGATTCTTGATACCCTGAATCTTCGGCATTTCGATGAATCATATCTCTGTCACAAAAGGTATCGAATATCGAAAGCCTTTGAAAGCTCTCTCTCAAAAGGTTTGATTTTGAAACCTCACTCTACTGATATCTATCCTTCTCTTTGTGGCCTTCTCCTTGATTTACTTTCCGTTCGTTCTACAACACCAATTTTAGACTTGCCAACCTTCACTCCTAAATCTATTAACAGCTGTGCTCTTCAGAGTTTTATTCTATCGACAATTTTTTTTCTACCTTTCATATATAAATGAACTTCTCTCCGTTACTTCATCACCTATCTCCTCTTACGCTACTGTTCCACCTTTCATTATTCCTTTCCCTTTGAATGTCATCCCACTCGACTATGAATAGCCACTGCTAGGAGAACGTCCTTAGAGCAACGGACACCTGATCTTTATTGCTTTTCAAATATAGGTGTAAACAAAACATTTCTATTTTCATTGCCTCAAAAACTCAGTTTGTTTATCTATCTACTCGATAAAATCTACTCTACATTTGTAATATCTTAGAAAGCACAACTTAAGCCATCCTTTTTCTTATCATTTTTAGTATTTCCTTTGCTCGTGAAATTTCTTGGAAGGATCACATTTCTTCCCTTCTTAAACAAGAGGTTAGTTATTCTGAGCACAGCCGTGTTAAGAACGTGGGAAGGAAACTGCAATAAATTACTTTAATATAAATTTTTTCACATTTGTAAATGTAAGTTTAA
>SEYY01019341.1:65000-67500 GCA_009176605.1 Armadillidium nasatum | reverse complement strand
GAGGTGATAAAACGGATTTCTGAGGAAATCACCTCACTATATATTGATTTAAAAGGTGAATAGAAACTACCTACAATAACAACTATAGAACTACCGAAAAAAGGACGTCAAAGAGAAAAGGATTTCAGAGAGAAGAAGAATAGATACCGAATGAAGAAATTTTCATATCAATGTTTTGTGTCAGACTCTATTGAAAGCTAAAAATCTTGTTATATGTATAGCTCTAATGCAAAAAATTCACTGAAAAATAGAAAATGAGAAGAGGGTCAAAGATCAGAGAGAAAGGAAAGAAGATCACCTATGTATATATATATATATATATATATATATATATATATATATATATATATATATATATATATATATATAATATATATATATATATATATATATATATATATATATATATATATATATATATATATATATATATCCTCTTGCATAAACACTTTCGGAAACGTTATCTTTCAATGAAATTTATAAATTGTAAACTAAAATCTATTGATGTCTTGTACATACCCACATGACTGTATACCTCTGTAAGTCTACATAAAATTATATACACAGTCTGGATATACATTGCCGTCAATTTATCCCTAAGCATTCTATCCTAAATAAGTGCTGCAGACTCTCCAGGTGATTCGTCCCCTTCATGCGCTGCAGAATTGCTGATAAAAATCAGAAGCGGAGTAGGAAAGTGTGCATAAAAGAAAGTTAACCTTGAAGAACGAGATTTTAAGGAGTGGCAAGTTACGATACAAAGTTTTCTTAACTCTTCAATATACAAAGATACATACACATACACAAACACACACACACACACACACACACACACACACATATATATATATATATATATATATATATATATATATATATATATATATATATATATATATATATATATATATATATATATATATATATATATATAGATAGATAGATAGATAGATAGATAGATAGATAGATAGATAGATAGATAGATTAGATAAATAGATAGATAGATAGATAGATAGATAGATAGATAGATAGATAGATAGATAGATAGATAGATAGATAGATAGATAGATAGATAGATAGATAGATAGATAGATAGATAGATAGATAGATAGATAGATAGATAGATAGATAGAAAAACTGAGAGATGAATAGATTGAAATTTATATGAATGCAGTAAATATATAAATAAATAGAGAGATAGATAGATAGATAGATAGATATATAGATAGATAGATAAGAAAGTAGAAATATGGAGATAAATAGACTGAAATATACAGAGATAGGAAGATATGTGGATAAAAAGGTAGATAGAACAAAAGCTAAATAGCTAAAAATGATGGAAGGATAGAAAGATATGTACATAGAAATAAAGGTTGGTATTAAAAGTAGGTAGAACCTCTGAATGAAGAGGATAAATGGCCATACCCCATATAATATATAGCAGAGGATATTAGTTCATATATTATATATATATATATATATATATATATATATATATATATATATATATATATATATATATATATATATATATATATATATATATATATATATATATATATATATATATATATATATATATATATATATATATATATATATATATATATATATATATATATATATATATATATATATATATATATATATATATATATATATATATATATATATATATATATATATATATATATATATATATATATATATATATATATATATATATATATATATATATATATATATATATATATATATATATATATATATATATATATATATATATATATATATATATATATATATATATATATATATATATATATATATATATATATATATATATATATATATATATATATATATATATATATATATATATATATATATATATATTATATATATATATATATATATATATATATATATATATATATATATATATATATATATATATATATATATATATATATATATATATATATATATATATATATATATATATATATATATATATATATATATATATATATATATATATATTCATGTTTAATGCTATAAGAAATGGGTTTGGATTTAGATTTTAAATGAAGTTGAGCAAATGCAATTGAATCTTTATTAGAGTCAATTCTCATTCATTATAAGACTTATCTCTCTAAGCTTCGTTTCCTGTTCCTTAGATGGAGTCTATTTTGATTAGATTTGATAAATCGGTCTAATTTTGATGTTTTTTTTTTTTTTTTTTTTTTTTTTTTTTTTTTTTTTTTTAATTCAATTATTATAATTAAATTTTGATTGATATGACTTGTCAAAAATGTTGGTGATTTATATATAAAGTCTTTTTATTTAAAAAGTTAATGAAAGATAATGATGGATTTAATGCGTATTATGAAAATTCTTTTGGTTTACATTTCTTTTTATTCTTTATGACTTTTTAAATTTATTTCTATTCAAGTTTTCAAATTTATTCTAATAGATTTTATTCTGAATTTATTTATTG
>SEYY01019341.1:32500-35000 GCA_009176605.1 Armadillidium nasatum | reverse complement strand
ATATATATATATATATATATATAATATATTTATTATATAGGAATAAACCTTTCTAAAATTTATTACATACATTAACTAAAAAAGGTTTAAGAAGAGAATAAACATTTCAACTAAACGTTTTTTTTTTTTTGCAAAACCTCTCTTAGAAACCGAGCAAAAACAGACAAAGATCTCTCCACCTCTAATTCAACATGAGAATATAATAAATAACAGTAATAATATATTATTATAAATATTATATTAGATATATTATGTTTGTAATAAAATATTGCAAACATATTTTTAATTCTACGTGGGGTTAAAACAACCTTTTGTAAAATATTAGATATTAAGCATGGAAATATAATAAATAACAGATATATATAATATTATAAATATTATATTAAATATATTATATTTGTAATAGAATATTGCAAACATATTTTTGATTCTACATGAGGATAAAGCACCTTTTGTAAAATATTAAATATAATATATCAGGTATATTATATTTCTAATAAAATATTGCTAATATATTTTTGGCTTCAACATGAGAATGTAAATTTTAATGCTAATAATATATTACAAAAGATAAATTAATGTATTTAATGTAAATTATTGTTAATTTTTTGATTCGATATTTATATTAATTATATAGTAAAATTTAATTAGAAAAATTAATTTTGTATCTAATTAAATTTTTCTAATATTTTTTAAATAAATTTACATTTAAATTTAATAAATTTAAATTTAATAAATTGACATTTCGATTCAATTAATATAAATTTTCTCTTTAAAATATGATAATGAAAGTTGTATTTAACTTGTAGTTATTATATAGTGTTAACATATTTATAATAACTAAATGAAGCTTAATTGCATTTAGCGAGATTTAGTGACTAAGTGTATTATTTCTCCGCCTCTCAAACTTCATTTGCATATTCTCTAAATGGAATTGGACTAATAATTATTTACCTTTATAGGGATTCAGCAATCTTACAAACCTATATTGGATTTTTTATTTTTTATTTTTTTATTTATTTTTTTTTTTATTTTTTATTTTTTTTTGCAAAAGACTTTGAAAGTTTTGTTACCATTGATAAAAGATTAACCAAGGTTTTAAATGTAGGTGGCTATACTTTTCCTTAAGTAGTTCACATTTATACATAATTTAGACTATTTTTATTTTTATTTTCATTTACTTTTTTTTTTTTTTTCTTCACCGAAAATTGCAATAGGAACTCTGGGGATCTAGGTTAGATAAGAGTTAATACGTTCCCCTTATTATATATATATATATATATATATATATATATATATATATATATATATATATATATATATATATATATATATATATATATATATATATATATATATATATATATATATATATATATATATATATATATATATATATATATATATATATATATATATATATATATATATATATATATATATATATATATATATATATATATATATATATATATATATATATATATATATATATATATATATATATATATATATACATAAAATGTCATCCAAAATAGAAAATAACCAGGGACTACATAGCGTCCATCAATGTAGAAAAATTCTTTCAAAATTTCTTTAAATATATGACCCGAAACATACTTAATTAAGTGTTTATAAATGAAAGAAAGAAAATAAATAGAAGAAAGATGTGTGTTCTTAAAGTTATCTTTAGAATGCTTGAAGGAATGAACATAGCATTACATTTGTATGCTTCCTTCTACAGAGGAAGACTCATTGTGAGTTAAGTGTTCAGAAGAGCAATATCTTTTTTATAACGAAGATTAAATGAAGAGTGAAGCAACGATTCAGAAGGAGTGAGGTTTGAATAGGGATTGTAGAAATGAACTGAAAGACAGAGTTAATGAGACGAAAAGGTCTAGACTAAAGGTAATGAGGAAATTTAAGTAGAACAGTATTATACGTGTGAAGAGTATTCCCTATATAAACAGAAACCAGTACTCTTCAAAGTGAGTCACTGGGTTTAAGTGAAAAAGGTAATTCTGAACTTTTAACTTACAAAACATTTATATTCTCCCCAGAAAGTTCAGAAAGAATTTTAAGATTAGTAAATGAAGAGGCTTGAGTTGAATGTTTTCTTAGATGCTTTAATTGTTTTGATGTTTCAGAATAGTATCAGGTATTGAAAATATTCTTTCGTTTTCTCTGTCCCAATTATATATTTGAGAAGGATCAGAAACCAGTTTCCCAAAGTGCATCTTCTTACCTTCCTAGCATATTATTTTAGTTCTGAAAATGTCTTTTTTTTTTTTTTTTAAACATAGAAAAGCGAACTGAACAGTCAAGGAAGAGTTACTGGCATATGGTTAGGTATGCTTTGAAATGACAGACAAAGGTTAATAAATAGATGAGAAATGGTTTAAGGAAGAATGGATGCTAAAGAAACGCCACTGCAAAGGAAAAGTAGTAAACCTTTTCAACAGTTGTTTTAGAGAAACCGTAGAGAGAAAATTATTTATTC
>SEYY01019341.1:17500-20000 GCA_009176605.1 Armadillidium nasatum | reverse complement strand
AGTCAATATATATTATATATATATATATATATATATATATATATATATATATATATATATATATATTATATATATATATATATATATATATATATATATATATATATATAATATATATATATATATAATATAAATATATATATTTACCTCTAGTGGGCAAAGACCAAAGGCCTAATAAAAATTCCAACAGAGAGAGGAGTAAATCGGGATCCTGGTCAGATTAAAGGTCGACATGTTCCTAGACACGGCGTTTGAAGGTGTGTAAGTCATAGGACATTGGGAAAATAGATGAAGGGAGTGTGTTCCAGACTTTACCAGTAGAATACATGAAGATTGAGCATAGCGGTTAAGTCTGGGGTCAGAGAGTTGGACAGAGATAGGATGTGACTGTGTAGAAAGACGTGTCTCACGAGCTTTTCTCAAAGGAGGAGGCATGCGACAAGAGAGTTCGGAAGAGCAGTGTCCTTTGTATATAGATAGTATATATATATATTATATATATATATATATATATATATATATATATATATATATTTATATATATATATTATATATATATATATAATATATATATATATATATATATATATATATATATATATATATATATATATATATATATATATATATATATATATATATATATATATATATATATTATATATATATATATATATATATATATATATATATATATATATATATATATATATATATATATATATATATAATATATATATATATTCTCCCTCTCTCCTTTCTGTTTATTGTATTTGTTTATTCCATTAGCTTAAGGTAGTTCCCTGGGTCCATTACTACTTGCATTTTGAATATGAGAATGCTGCGTATGCTGTTTTGGCTCAGTTCAACACACAATGTAATGTAATCGCATACTTTTGAAGGCTTTTTAATATTTATTTGAATAATTGCTCAATTTCCGCTTTTTTTTTCAATATTTATTTATTTATTTATATTTTCTATTGTTTTGGGCAAGAGTCAATTGTCTGCTTATTCATGAATAAATATTTCACAGATTTCAAGACACTTTTTTTTCGCCAACTTTACGCAAAAATTGAAGAAAATTCAAGGAAAACAATTCGCGATGCCAAACCATTAAATTTCTTATGAAAATAAACACACACACACACACACACACACACACACACACACACACATTTATATATATACTAATATATATATATATATATATATATATATATATATATATATATATATAATATATATATATATATATATATATATATATATATATTATATATATATATATGATACAAGTCTGCATTGGTGCTATATTATTAGAGAAGTTTCCAATTCTAGCGATCTTTAGTTTTGGTCCGATAGTTTCACTCGCTATCTCTAGTTTTATCTGTTTATTCTTTTCCATTTTTTCATGGGAAATTTCTTGAAAATTTCAAATTTAATGGAACTGAATTTATTATCCCTTTGTCCACCTAATGGTCAATCATTGTTACTTTTAACTTCATGATCTTCCCACCTCCTTTTTTGCCGTTTGGATTTATTATATTAGTAAATTTTGTTTGAGGTCAATCATTTAAGTTCCTTTTCTGTCTTTTCGTATTGTTACTGTAATGCAGGACCAAATAATTTTTGTTGTAGTTGCTGTTCTTAGTTTTTAAATCGTTCTCGCAAACAGGATCCAAGTATCACAGCTGTAACTCAAAGAAGGTGTAGCTCGTAATGATAAAAAAACTTTGAAAAAGAAGAGTATTAACAGAGAGATTTATATTGAAGTATATTGTGAAGGTATAGGTGTAAAGCTACATGAAAAGTAAGAAAGCTATTTACTGTTTTCGAAAGATAGTGAATTGTTTATGCAAAATTCAGAAGAATTACAGATATTGCTCGTGAGGCTAAAGAGAATTAACAGAATAGTATATATATATAGTTCCTCTCCTCGAATAGGGCAATGCCCGTGAGATGTGAACTTTTTATATATATATATATAGAAAAAGAATAGATATAACTTTGGTAAAACAAAAGTAATGTTCGTGAGCACATGTCCCTAAGACAATATTTGTCGACAACTTCTCTTACACCAAGAATAACTTAAATATTCAAATGGTATTCAAACATTTATATATTAACATACACACACACACGCATAATATATATATATATATATATATATATATATATATATATATATATATATATATATATAATATATATATATATATATATATATATATATATATATATATATATATATATATATGCACGGTATATCTGTGACTCATTACTGGGAGAATTTCCAAATTTTGTTTCCTTGATACGACCAAGAATTTTCCTTTGTTTTCAAATCTTAAACAAGACGCAAAGTATTAATAAATATGCCCATGAGCGTTATAATTATGTAAGAATATCTTCAGGGAAATGAAAGGCTCGAGCAAAAGGGAGAAAATTAATGGTGTTTGTTTGGTTATAGTAAGAGAATTGATTGTTTATATATATATATATA
>SEYY01019340.1:40000-42500 GCA_009176605.1 Armadillidium nasatum | reverse complement strand
TATATATATAATATATATATATATATATATATATATATATATATATATATATATATATATATATATATATATATATATATTATATTTATTTATTATTATATATAATATATAAAAAAATAGAATAATTTAAAATATACAAACATAAAATTAGATGACATAAATGAAATCATAAAAGAAAGAACTATTAAAAATAATATGAGAATAAATTAAAATAATTAAATAAATATTAAGAAATTAAAAAGATAAATTAAAAAAAGAAAATAAAAATTAAATAAATAATTGAAGAAATATTATGAAATGAAAATAAGGAATAAATTTAATTAAAAATAAATAAAAAACTTATGTGAAAATTGAGAAAATAAAATATAATTTAAATTATGTTAAAAAAATAAATTAAAATTAAAAATTAAATAAAAAATACAATAAAATAAATTTAAAAAATGGATTTAAAAAAATTAAGATATTAAAAATTTAAATAAATTAATAAATAAAAATTTTAAATGAAATTTATAAATGAAATAAAATTTAAATAATAATAGTAAATAATAATAATAAGAATAATTAATAATGATAATAATAATAATAATAATAATAATAATAATAATAATAATAATAATAATAATAATAATAATAATAATAATTATAGAAATAATAATTCAAATAATTATAGACAATAAATAATAGATAACAAATGAATACATAAAAGACAATAAATAGTAGATAATAAACAATAAGTTAATAAAAAATAAATAACTAATTATAAATAATATAAAATAAATTAAAGAAAGATAAATAGAATTAATAAGAGGAGAATAAAAGAAATAAGAATGAAGAAAATAATGGAATAAAATAATGTATAGAAAAGAATTAAATAAAAGAATCAATTAAAAGGAGGAGGAAAATCACCGTGGCACAACGGTAGTGTGAATTCGAGGGTACTGGTTCGATCCCTCATTTAGATCCTATATGGAAA
This sequence comes from Armadillidium nasatum, assembly GCA_009176605.1. Lineage (NCBI taxonomy): Eukaryota > Metazoa > Arthropoda > Malacostraca > Isopoda > Armadillidiidae > Armadillidium > Armadillidium nasatum. The sequence goes on along the minus strand of SEYY01019340.1, from coordinate 41,527 downwards.
CTACCTAGGAAAGTTTTCCTCTATTTTGATTTGAGTTTTTTTTAAAAAATTGAAAGAAAAAGATAGATGAATGTCATGAAAAAAAGCAAGGAATGAAAGAAAAAGATGGATGAGCGTAATGGGAAAGGAAGGAATGAAAGAAAAAGATGAATGAATGGGATGAAAAAAGGGAGAAATGAAAAAGGATAGATGAATGTAAAATGAAAAAAGCAAGGAATGAAAGAAAAAGGTGGATGAGCGTAATGGAAAAGAAGGCATGAAAGAAAAAGATGAATGAAAGGGATGAAAAAAGGGAGAAACGAAAAAAGATAGATGAATGTAAAATGAAAAAAGCAAGGAATGAAAGAAAAATATGGATGAACGTAATGGAAAAGGAAGGAATGAAAGAAAAAGATGAATGAATATGATGAAAAAAGGGAGGAATGAAAAAAGATAGATGAATATAATGAAAAAAGCAAGGAATGAAAGAAAACGATGGATGAACGTAATAAAAAATGAAGAAGGAATGAATGAAACTGATGGATAAAATGTAATGAAAAAAGGGAAGAATGAAAGAAAAAGATCTATAAATGAAATGAAAAAGGAAGGAATGAAAGAAAAAGAATAATTGAAGGATATGAATAAGAAAGAAGAAAAATTGAAACGAAATGAATGAATAAAAATAGGAAGGAAAGAATGAAAAAAGTGAAGGAAAAGAAATAGTTATTGTAAAAAATGAATGAAGAAAAAGGAGAAAAAAATTATGAAGGAATTCAGAGGAATGAAAGAATGAAGAAATTTGAAAAAAATAAAAATAAAAGTAAAAATGAAAGAAAAGAAATAATTCGAAGACACAAGAAAAAAGTAAATTTCAAAAAGTAAAAGTAAAAGAAAAGCAGAATAAAAGATTGAAGAAAAAAGTTAATAAAAGAATGAATATAAAAGATGAAGAAAATGAATAAAGTGAAACAATAAAAATGATGAAGATGAATAAAGGAAAAAATTAGGAGAAAATGAAAGAATAAATTAAATTAATGAAAATGATTAATAATAAAAGGGAATGGAGGAAAATGAAGATATGAAGAATTTAATTTAAAAAAATCATTAAACTGAATATAAAAAAATATAAAACTAAGGAAAACTTAAACAATTTTAAAAAAAAAGAAATAAAATTAAATATGTTGCATTTAAATACGAGAAAGAAAAAAAAACAATCACTGAAAAAAAATAGACAAAAAAAAAAAAAAAAACTATAAAAAAGAGGAGGTCTTGAGGAAGAATAAAGAAAAAAAAAAAAGAAAAAAAAAGAAAAAAAAAAAAACTTTCCTTATCGAGTTAAAGATGGTTTTAATCTGTTCGGGAAAGTTTTCGTGAATATTTGAAATTTAATTGTAGGAGAAACTTGTAATTAAACTCATGCGTGTATTCAAGCGTTCATAAAGCATGCATACATACATACATACATACATGCATACATTCGCACACACACACACACACACACTATATATATATATATATATATATATATATATATATATATATATATAT
>SEYY01019340.1:27500-30000 GCA_009176605.1 Armadillidium nasatum | reverse complement strand
GCTTTACAAGGACTGTCCCTCCGGGCAGACAAATTAGAGACCTTCAGGTTATTAAGAGTTTCCTAGCTACGGCAACCTCCAGGTCTGAAAGCTCGAAATACTCTCTTTAGAGAAATTTGAAGATTAATTAATTTTAGAACTTTATGTCTATTAACTTATTTCTTATGTTTGACATTTCACAATTAAACCTAAATTCTATCTCAATATATATATATATATATATATATATATATATATATATATATATATATATATATATATATATATATATATATATATATATATATATATATATATATATATATATATATATATATATATATATATATATATAGTTTATTTATATGGGCGACGACAGCTTCCAAGCTAGGGGGTTCAGCTTAAAATATTTTTAGAACTTAAAGGGGTAGAAGCAGACATATTAAATTAGGAACATTTGTATGGATAAGGAAATAATTAATATTTAATTAATTTTTATTTTATTAATACTACCTGTAGAAATTCGAATACAATGTAAAATGATTCACAGTATGGAACAGCTGCAAATAATTGAAATCAAAAAAGTAATTTTCTTGGGTACATGGCAATTTTATCAACTAATGTTTGAATAAAGTAATACATAATTGTCAAACACAAAATTTTCTGTGTACTCTCATGATAGCCAGCCCGTTTAACCTATCCTCTCCTATAGTGCTTTGTAGCAAAGTCTTGATCCTTCGCAGAGTAATGAGGGAGCACCAAACTGTATTGGTGGTGCATGGCGGGGCCAATACTATCAGCAGAGCCTTTTTCGTGAGACTCCTTTAAGACTTTGGAGACAACAAGATCTTTTAGTTCTTTGCTACTCAGTTACAATAACAGTTATCTTATTTAGCAAGTTTAATAATTAAAATTATATTAATGTTAATGAAATTGTTTTAGAGTATTGAAAATCAATTTCGCTTTTATGAAATTGTATTTAAAATTAAAAACTTATTTATGAGATTGTTTATAATATTCCAAGGAGAAAGAGTTTAAGAGCCAAATGGAAGAAAATATTAGCTCCCCTGTCATGTCAAAATCCTTACCTGGTAGTATAAAACTAAAATACTAGCATTGCAAATAAAGGTGAGAAACATGACATTTAGAGAGCTTTATGAGAAAGAACTTAGACCTGATGGAAAATGCGGATCCCACCGACAAAGTGGTAATTCTTCCTGGGAGAAGACGACTTAACGAATATATTAAAAATTTTATTTTAAAAACAGTAAAAGTTTGTAGTTACTTATAATCAAATTCATACATTTTATAATTTTAATTCTGGTATTTTTATAAATGATAATTATGACATTAATAAATTAAAATATTTTTATTTTACTTTACATTTATTATTTTTAAATTGCATTCATATAATAGGTCAGTAAATAAAACTCTTTATATTGCCTCAAGTTACGAATTCATTTAGATTTGAAAAACAAATTATTAGAACTGAATAAATATTGACTGTATGATTTTTTAAAAGGCTCAGAGGGGAGAAAGATAGGAAAGGGATAAGTAAGGGGAGAGATAGACAGAAAAATAAAAAGGGGAAAGTAAAGGAAGATATCGATTTTACATTATGATGTATGTTTATTTAGTTTAAAAATTTAAAATAAAAATAAATACTTTAACGCATACGGTCAGAACAAATATCATTTTAGATTTGCATTAGGATATGCATCGATTTCCGCTTGTTAAATTTAGAACTCATCATTTTCAATTTTATTGGGAGACAGTGAGTCAATAATATTGATTACTCGTATATTCACAGACAATTTTAACATCTTTTTCGATATTTCATTTAAATGGGTTTTGAACTCATATACTATATATTGGAACAGTTTAATATATATATTCAAATATTAATATTAGATCAAAAATTATTTTACAAATTTAATTTTGCACGCAAACTTAAAACTTTATGAGTTTACAAAGCTTATTTAAAATCAAATATAATTATATTTAGAGTTTACATAATTACTATAATAACTTTTGATGTTTTTAAAATAGGTTTTTTAAAGTAGCAGTATTTGTAGCAATAAAATTAAGTACTTTTATAATATTTTCATTTCAGCTAACATTACTATTCTAGTAACCATTACTACCGCAATTTACATAATTGCTTATAATAATAATAATAATAATAATAATAATAATAATAATAATAATAATAATAATAATAATAATAATAATAATAATAATAATAATAATAATAATAATAATAATAATAATAATAATAATAATAATAATAATAATAATAATAATAATAATAATAATAATAATAAAATTTTCATTATTAATTACATTATTATTATTATTATTATTATTATTATTATTATTATTATTATTCTTATTTTATCATTATCATTATTATTATTATTATTATTATTATTATTATTATTATTATTTATTATTATTATTATTATTATTATTATTGTATTATTATTATTATTATTATTATTATTATTATTATTATTATTAT
>SEYY01019340.1:17500-20000 GCA_009176605.1 Armadillidium nasatum | reverse complement strand
CAGTTTTTAGATCTGTTTCTAAGAATTCGAACCTTTTACCACTAATGAAATGCATTTAAAATAAGAGTTACGAGAATGAAGGTTATTTAAATTGAAGCACGAATTTCCTGACGTTACGTTCATCTGATGAGTGTCTGCTGTATATCTAACGTATGTCTGTTATATTTTAAATTGTGACTGATACGTGTCTGACGTGTATCTAACGTATGTCTGATGTGTGTCTGACATGTATCTAACGTATGTCTGATGTGTATCTGACATGTGTCTGACGTGTGTCTGATGTGTGCTTGACATGTGTCTGACGTGTGTCTGACGTGTGTCTGAGGTGTGCTTAACGTGTGTCTAAAGTATGTCTGACGTGTGTCTACTGTGTATCTAACGTATGTCTGATGTGTGCCTGACATGTGTAAAGTTTGTCTGACGTGTGTCTATTGTGTATCTAGCGTATGTCTGATGTGTGTCTGACGTGTATCTAACGTATATCTGATGTGTGCCTGACATGTGTCTAACGCATGTCTGATGTGTGCCTGGCATGTGCCTGGCATGTTCCTAACGTATCTCTGACGTGTGTCTGCTGTGTATATAACGTATGTCTGATGTGTGTCTGACATGTGTCTAAGGTTTGTCTGACGTGTGTCTGATGTGTGTCTGACGTGTGTCTAACGTATGTCTGACGTGTGTCTGCTGTGTATCTAACGTATGTCTGATGTGTACCTGACATGTGTCTAACGTGTGTCTGATGTGTGCCTGACGTGTGTCTAACGTATGTCTGATGTGTGTCTGCTGTGTATTTAGCGTATGTCTGATGTGTTTCTGACATGTATCTAACGTATGTCTGACGTGTGTCTGCTGTGTATCTAACGTATGTCTGATGTGTGCCTGACAAGTGTCTAACGTATGTCTGACGTGTGCCTGCTGTGTATCTAAGATATGTCTGAAGTGTGTCTGACATGTGTCTAAAGTTTGTCTGATGTGTCTCTGACGTGTGCCTGACGTGTGTCTGACGTATGTCTAACAAGTGTCCACCTGTTGTCATTCGGGTGTTTGTCGATTTTCTGAAGGATACCTTTCGAGGTGATTTCCGAATGTTTTCCGTATGTCTGATGTATGTCTGATGTGTTTCTGACGTGTGTCTGACATATGTCTAGCTTGGTTTCTGAGTGAAAAACAATTATTACTATTCATTCATATATACATATATATGTGTGCCTCTGACGTGTGTCTGCCGAATGTCTGACGTGTTTTTGATGTGTAACTGACGTATGTCTGATGTGTGTCTGACGTGTGTCTGACATATGTCTAGCTTGGTTTCTGAGTGAACAACAAATATTACTATCTTTGAACCAGAAAAATAATCTCTAAATGAATTTCAATCCCTTTTCCTGATTTTAATTAAAATAATTAATTGATTACTTGAAATTAATTGAAATAATTAGTTTAAAAATAATTAATATGATTTAATTATTGATTAAATATATTGGTTTCATTTATTAATCAGTATTTGTATCTTTACTTTCTCAGAAGTAATTCTAACTCTCTTTCATATTCTCTCTTTCTTCTTGGTCATCTCTCTCTCTCTCTCTCTCTCTCTCTCTCTCTCTCTCTCTCTCTCTCTCTCTCTCTCTCTATCTATCTATCTATCTATCTATCTATCTATCTATCTATCTATCTATCTATCTCTGTCTGTCTCTTTTACTTTTTCCCTGCTTATTTCTAACTCTATCTCTCTTTTTTACCTTTTATTTATTTTTAACTCTCTCTCTTTCTCGGTTATCTTCCTCTCATTCTCTCTTTCTCCCTGGTTATCTTCCTCTCTCTCTCTCTCTCTCTCTCTCTCTTTCTTTCTTTTTTCCCTTTCATCTTTCTTATTTACCTCTACTTTCATTCCTCTCTTAATCTCTCTTTCACCTTCTTCTTGCTTATCTTCCTCTATCTTCCCTTTCTCCTTACAAATCTCCCTCTTTTTCTTCTTGTTTATCTCTTTTCTCTCTCTATAATCCTTTTTGTACGTCTACTTCCTTCTGTCTGGTTAAGCTCTTTGGGCACGCGTTCTCTCTTTATTTTATGCACATTTTTAAATAACTTAAAAAAAACTAAAATGGTTTAATGTGTCCTTTGTCTAAATTTATGTGAAACAATTTTCGTACACGTTTTCTTTGTCATGTATACGTTACGAATCGTTTGTTACGTTTTTAATTATCCGTATGATTTATTCTTGTTTGTATATTTGTTTGCCTATCTGCATAACAGCCTTTTAAGTAACTTAAATGACTCCTGTTTTTGTCTTTTCTCACTCTCTGTTCTTTCACACCGTTTCGTGGTAATAAGACTCTTTTTGTCTGTTTTTTGTGTGTCAGTTCTCCTAATCTTTTCTTTATTTGTTAAATGGCGAATATGTCTCCATGTAGTATTAAAATAAATGATTGTGATGCAAACCACAAAGTCAGGGATAAAAAAGTATTTTCCAATATTTACTCGACGTTGATGAATATGAGACTAT
>SEYY01019339.1:45000-55000 GCA_009176605.1 Armadillidium nasatum | reverse complement strand
ATATATATATATATATATATATATATATATATATATATATATATATATATATATATATATATATATATATATATATATATATATATATATATATATATATATTAAGAGACAGAGTAGACAATCACTGAATACGAGGGATTTACTTTTGGAAATTTGAGCCTAACTTTCTTTATATTCTTCCGATTTTCACCAAACTAATTGCAAAATAAAGACCTTAGAAAGATCTAAAAGTTACTTTGTCCCAGTTTTGTTTTATCCCTTTTTTTCAACGATATAAGCCTTTCAAAATTTAACATTATTTTTAAAAAAAATATAACTTTGAAATTAAAATGAGTGGGAAAGCTAAAATATGATTCGTGAATTAGTGTGCTTATATAATTTGTAATCCTTATTGTAATGTGAATAAGATGCTGACATCATATTTTCTGAATCATTTCAATATTTTAAGGAATTGAAGTTTGAAAATTATGAGTGAGAATGAAAAACATATTTAAATGCATTTCATTGAAATTAAAATGAGTGTGAAAGCTAAAATTTGATTCGTTTATTAGTGTGCTTATATAATTTGCAATCCTTATGTAATGTGAATAAGATGATGGCATCATATTTTCTGGGTCGTTCCAATATTTTGAGGAATTGAAATTTGAAAATTATGAGTGAGTGAAATTTTGAAATTTTAAAAAATATATTACTCCTACATTAAATAAAATGAGTGTGAAAAATATGAGAGGTGCATTACTGTGCTTATATAATTTCGAATTTTTATTGCAATGTGAATGAGTTGATAATTTCACATTTTCTGAATCGTTCCAAAATTTTGAGTAATTAAACTTTGAATATTTAATATTTTTTTTTAAATATTGGACAATATTCTGAAAAAGAAATAAAAAATATTGGTCAATACTTTTTTTTTAATTTAAGGACAAAATTTTGGAACCCAAATGGGAATGTCTCGTAATTTTCATTAAATCATGTCTATAAAACTATAAAATACCAATCTGTAGTAGTTATATATTTATTACAGTTGCAAATTAGTTTTATCAATGATTTACAAAATTGGACATTATTTTTTTTTTATCTAAGGACAAATTTTCAAACAGAAAGGGAAATTTCTAGAAAATTTCATGAAAACGTTTCAATAGAACTAAAAAAAGACCGATCTAATTTTGAAAAGAGCAGAACAGAAAATGAAGTAGTTTCCTATTTATTACAGTTGCAAAGTCAGTAGTAATAAGGATTTGTCAAATTGGACATTACTATTTCTTAATTTTAAAAACAAATTTTCGAGCCCTAGGGAAATATCTCGGAATTTTCATTAAACCACCTTCATAAAACTAAAAAAGACCAATCTAATGGTGAAAAGAACAGAGCTCCAAAACCATTTTATACCTATATATATATATATATATATATATATATATATATATATATATATATATATATATATATATATATATATATATATATATATATATATATATATATATATATATATATATATATATATATATATATATATATATATATATATATATATATATATATATATATATATATATATATATATATATATATATATATATATATATATATATATATATATATATATATATTTTTTAATTTTTTTTTTTTTAATTAAAAAGTTCACATCTCACGGGCATTGCCCTATTCGAGGAGAGGAACTTTTCTAGGTAGTATATACCTAGGATCCCGAAGTGGGATCGAACCGGCGCCCTCAAGCACGTGAGTCAATCACTTTACCGTTTGAGCCACGGTATATATATATATATATATATATATATATATATATATATATATATATATATATATATATATATATATATATATATATATATATATATATATATATATATATATATATATATATATATATATATATATATATATATATATATATATATATATATATATATATATATATATATATATATATATATATATATATATATATATATATATATATATATATATATATATATATATATATATATATATATATATATATATATATATATAAGCACATGAAAAATAAATCAAATTTTGCCTAAATTTTATTTTTTAAAGGAGCAGAAAACTATTTAAAATTCTTAGACGTGTAAAAAAAAAAGAAAAAAAATATCATTGGTTCGATGCTGAGGATAAAATATCAAAATATCGATACGTCGGCTTTGAAAATATCATCGATATTTTTTCGATATTATCATAAAAAATATCGATATCGACATGTATCGAAACTCTTTCGGCATCCCTAGCTTAAGGGATCACACAGTGCATTTCCCTAGCAGAGCCTTTTCAGAAAACTAGATAGTCTGGAAGTTATTATTATTATTGAATTTAGTAGTATAGAACCTACTATAAAAATTGAAAACCTGTAAATGTTTAATATCTGAATAAAGCTTGTGAAATTGCGAAATTTAAATTTAGTGAGAATTTTTTTTTTTTTTTTTTTTTTTTTTTTGTGTAGATACATTTTAGTAACTATAATAACAGTCAAACAGCTTCGGAAATTGCAACTATAATATTACTGACTTCGATCAAATCGATGATCTTCGTAAAACGTTTTCAAAGTATGATAGATTTAAAAACAATTCATATATCAAGAAAGTATCGATATAATAAATAATTAAATCGAAAAACAGTTTTGCATTGGTTTCTACTTTCCGAAATCCAATAAACGAGAAAACTCGGTAGTGACGTAATCCTGTGACGTCACTAAGTACACTGTCTTTTTATATCATTACAAGCACTACATTTCAATACTTGTTATATTTGTACTTTGGTACCACAGACTATAATTTGTATTAATCATAAATTTCGAAGCAATGAAATATAAAATTTTTATTAACCTAATTTTTTTAATATAATATTTTAATACAAATATTTATATCATCATAATTTATGAAATAAAATAATTTAATGATGATTTTGAGATATACGAAAATTTGTGTGGACCAAATTTTCCAAATCCTCTAAAATTGTGGGGACAATTTGGTCCATACTACATGTAGGCTTATAACATCTCTCACCTACTGTATAGACATTTGTAATTATGCTAATTCTAGTTCCAAATGGTAAGGAAAAAAAAAATTATTTTAGATAAAAATAATAATATATTATAATATAAAAAAATATAATAATATATATATATATATATATATATATATATATATATATATATATATATATATATATATATATATATATATATATATATATATATATATATATATATATATATATATATATATATATATTGCAGAAAATTAGTATTATAATTATTATTATAAATATATATATTATTTTTACATTTATTAAAATTATTACCAAATTATTTTAACATTTAACTTTCATAAACTTGATTCATTGACATGAACAACTTAAATAAGACTTTCAATTTCGATAACATACCAAAACTTAATTCTTGCCAAACTATAAAAGTAAACCAAACATGGCAATGGTTAATGAAATTTGGGTCTTAAAGGATTTACCTTCCTAATTAATGGTTTTCACACTTGGTAACAGTGTTTCAAAAGGCAACGTTTAGTAAGATGTTTTCCATCATTGTGGCAAGAATAAGTAACTCAAGAATAAGTAAAGCAAGCATAAGTAAAGCATAAGTAAAGAATAAGTAAATTAAGTAAAGAATAAGTAAAGCATTTACGAAAGTTTATAACTGAGAGAGAACCAATAACGTTTTATGGTATATATATATATATATATATATATATATATATATATATATATATATATATATATATATATATATATATATATATATATATATATATATATATATATATATATATATATATATATATATATATATATATATATATATATATATATATATAATATATATATATATATATATATATATATATATATATATATATATAATATATATATATATATATATATATATATATATATATATATAATATATATATATATATATATATATATATATATATATATATATATATATATATATATATATATATATATATATATATATATATATTTTTTTTTTTTTTTTTTTTTTTTTTTTTTTTTTTTTTTTATAATATTTTTATATATATATATATATATATATATATATATATATATATATATATATATATATATATATATATATATATATATATATATATATATATATATATATATATATATATATAATATATATATATATATATATATATATATATATATATATATATATATATATATGTGTGTGTGTGTGTGTGTGTGTGTGTGTGTGTCTTCACTTAAAAATTCGTTTAGGTTAAAATTTTATGAAGAGTAAATTTTTTTTTTTTTTTTTTTTTCGTGGTTTTGATGCGATGTTTCGTCTTTGAGAACAAATGTTCTGTTGAAGATTTTCCTGAAGATGCTTTTGGTCTTCACTTCATTTACTGTTCTTTTCATTATTATTAAAAGAGGTTTGGTAATTATATGTATTCACTTCACGCGTTGGAATTCAATGGTAGTAGGAAGGCTTATTTCGCCACTTTCTCTAATATTCATTATTATGTATTCATATAATTAAATAAAAGAACATACTTGAAGTTCGAAAGAATAAAAATTTTTACAACGTGTTCACAACATTTATGCAATTATGCCTGAAAACCAATTTTAAGCCATCCATCGGATGTTTTAAGTTTTTAAAATTCAAATGTCTTCATTAACTTTCCATTAGAATTGATGATGGATGAATCGATTGCTTCTTTGGAAGTATTGCTTGTCTTCTCTAGGAACTGTTTCTCAAGTTTTAAGGTTTTTAGAAGACTCTCACAATAACGCTTGTGCTCATTGATATTTTCCCATTATGTGCATATTAGGCAAGGATGCAAGGATTGACTGTCTCGCAGGTTCAGAGATATCTAAAAATCTGTTGCTCACAATTTTTTTTGGAAAGCGCTTGATCAAATTAATGGCATTTACATATTGTAATGCTACTGTACCATGTTTCGTTTAATAATTATACCGTTTATCTAATCGTACCACTGCTACTTGATTTCTCCTCTAAGAATATAATGGTTTACCCGGATACGTAACCAACTCAAAATAAACAAGGACATTAAAACGTGTGAAAATCATCAATTCCATGTTTTTTTAAAACTATTTATAACTTCTAAAAATCAAACAAAGGTGGAAGGATAAAGGCCTTTATAAATGGGAATTTGTATTTATGATTATGAGAGATAATAGGCGAAACATGATTTCAGAGGAGAATATATCTATATCAATAATAATTTTACAGAGGATGATCATTTTCCCGTTTGTAATATCCAGATTCAAATCGACCTCAAACTTACTCCATACTTTTACTTAAAATATTTTAATTTCCTTTATCTCTCAATACTTTTAGCAAAACATTTAAAACATTACTAAAATTACTTATTCATTAGATGTAATTACCATTAACTACAAGAACCTCGCTAGATATAAAATAGTTTCTTGAAAATCGAAAACAAGGCAAGCAAATGGAATGAGATTGAATTGATATTTTTTATATTGATAATTATATTGATATTTGATATTAAACTGTATTTTTTAAAATCTGTGAGGTAGCCTTGACAGTGGAAATATAGGCAAGAAAAAAAATTCGTTTCCTTTTGATTCATATTCATTTCCCAGTTTGAAAGAGATGGTTCGGATGTTACCAGGAAAGCTGCCATTTTACTCTTTTTAAGAATTTATCTGCGAGAATTTTTAAGTATTTTAATAAATGCGATGATAGAATTTTTCATATTAATTATGCAGTATATATATATATATATATATATATAATATATATATATATATATATATATATATATATATATATATATATATATATATATATATATATATATATATATATATATATATATATATATATATATATATATATATATATATATATATATATATATATATATATATATATATATATATATATATATATATATATATATATATATATATATATATATATATATATATATATATATATATATATATTCAGTCATGCTTGGCACAGGAGTCATATAAAGTGGTTTTTATTTGATAAGAACTGATAAGAATATTTAATGCTCTTATATATATTATTTTATCAATTCAATCTCATTCCATTTACGTTAGAAATTGGTTTTGAAGCTCCCGGAAGAGGGCGTTATTTTTTTTATTTTTTTTATTTTTTTTATTTTTTTTATTTTTTTTATTTTTTATTTTTTTTTAGGGCTTTTTCAGCAACGTTGCCAGAAGAAGACTAAGTCAAAAAGGCAATTTAAAACCATTGTTAGATGCAAATTAAAGCAGGAGTATATTTTTAAATACGAGAAAAAGTGGATGGTAAAATAATTAATTAATATATAATCTACAAAAATAATTTAATTTAAATTAACTGAAGTTTCGTTGCATTATTTTTTCTGTTTGTTTATGTTTAATTATATATTCATGCATGGGTTTCATTCAATGAATTTTTTGCTGCTGAGGGCCCTTAGACTCCTCCAAATACAGCTGAAGGAGGCGCATAGTACCCGTATAAGTCAGGATACTGTGCCCCGAAATCTTGCCGAACACAACTAGCGTCCACAGACTTTAGCTAGAGTCCTTACACTGACCAAAGAACATCGTAGAGCTGGACTCCTCTTCATGGACGAGTCCAGATTATGTCTGCTTACTTCCAACCGTCGTATCCGCGTCTATCGACAAACGCATGAAAAGTATGCAGCATTTAATATTGCATATGTCAGAGTTCTTTGGTGGAGGTTCTGTTATGGTTTGGTTGAAATACCCATGACGGGTCCTTGACAGCCCAACTATTCATAACCGACACCATCGAAATCTGTGTTGTCTCATTTGCACCGTTTATTGGTCACAGGTTACTTCTGATGCAGGACAATGCCCGATCACACGTCGCCGCATGTATTCAGGGATATTTAAATACCGGTTAATATCAACACCAAGGCCTGGCCAGCTTACAGTCCGGATCTCAACCCGATAAAACATTTGTGTTGTGAGACATGCCTAAATGGAGGGTGCGAGATGTCTCTCCCCCACCACAGATCACAGACAATCCTGCGACTGTGGAATGAGATGGCCACAAGACGACATACGTAGCCTAATATCGAGCATTGCCATGTAGTTGCCAAGCGGTCATTGATGCCAGAGGGGGCCATACAAGCTACTGAGTGACCCCTGTTGCGTATAAAAGTCTACAACTGGACAGGAGTAACGTCTCAAATCTCTCATCTGGCTGGCATCAAGTCCACACCGGCCACCTTTGCTGCTTACGTTTGGGTTGATCAAAATCACCCACGTTCCATTTTATTCTCTTATGTAATTATAATCATAAATACATTAAAATATTGGGCAGGCATTTTAAATTTCAACCTTGTGACATTTCTTTGGCTAGTGCATTAGTTTTGCGCCGCCTATAATATATATATATATATATATATATATATATATATATATATATATATATATATATATATATATATTATATATATATATATATATATATATATATTATTCTAGGGTCTGGGATTCCTTTTAACCAGTTTTTCTGTCTTCTCATGTACGACTACAGGAATTTTCCTGAAGTCGACACCACCTTGCATCATGCGGGATATGGTGTAGTGTATAAAAATAAAATAAAAAAATATATATATACTCGTACGTTAGACATTCACACTATATTATTATATTTACAATCATAAAAATAAGTATACATGAATAGAATTAAGAGGTTGAAAAGAACTTAGACTGCGTAAACTTTGAATAAAAGTTTCAAAGGCAGAATATTCTATGAAATTTCCTTGTATAATGGAACAAAATTTCACAAAATTTCACAAAATTTCACATATTCAAGGTTCTGCAATTTCAAAATACGTATCTGGCAAGTTTATGTAGTAAATTTGTGTGATCAGGACCTTGAATTAATGTTCCTCTTTTTCTTCTCCTTGGTTATCTTATTCTTGCTCAAGGTCATGTTTTTCTTTAAGCTCTTTATATTGCTTTCTTCTTCTTCTTCTTCTTCTTCTTCTTTTTCTTCTTCTTCTTTTTCTTCTTTTTCCTTTTTTCTTTTTCTTCTTCTTTTTCTTTTTTCTTCTTCTTCTTCTTCTTCTTCTTCTTCTTCTTCTTCTTCTTCTTCTTCTTCTTCTTCTTCTTTTCTTGTTTTTTTGTTCTTCTTCATCATTTTGTTTTCTTGTTTTTTTTGTTCTTCTTGTTCTTGTATTTGTTGGTCTTGCTCTTTTTTTTTTTTTTTTTGCTGTTGTTGTTGTTGTTGTTGTTGTTGTTGTTGTTGTTGTTGTTCTTCTTCTTCTTCTTCTTCTTCTTCTTCTTCTTCTTCTTCTTCTTCTTCTTGTTTTCTTGTTTTTTTGTTCTTATTCTTGTTCATGTACTTGTTGTTGTTGTTGTTTTTGCTGTTGTACTTCTTCTTCTTCTTCTTGTCCTCTTTTTCTACTTCTTCCTCATCCTCTTTTTTTCTTCTATTTCTTCTTTTTCTTCCTCCTCCTTTTGTATTCTTTTTACTTACTCTTTTTAAATTATGTTCGTATTAGCACAGACAATGGTATTACTAATGACTCTTTAATGCAATTTTCGAAATGTGCTAAAAGGGCAAAAATAAACAAATAAATAATAATAATTTTATGCTTTTATTGCCTAATTCATTGAATTTTAAATGTTTCAGAGAATTTACAATATAATAATATAATAAATTTAGTTTACATTACCCTATATTATATATATATATATATATATATATATATATATATATATATATATATATATATATATATATATATATATATATATATATATATATATATATATATATATATATATATATATATATATATATATATATATATATATATAGTGAACTGTGACGGGCACCACCCCACGAGAGTGGGAAAAGTGAATGGTAAATATATATATATATATATATATATATATATATATATATATATATATATATATATATATATATATATATATATATATATATATATATATATATATATATATATATATATATATATATATATAATATATATTATATATATTAATCCGGGGAATCAGGAAGTGGGTCTGAATCCGGCACCTAAGAAAAAGAAAAAGAAAAAAAAAAAAAAAAAAATTTATTTCTAAATAAATAAATAAAAACTTAATCAAATAAATCATGTTTTTATTTGTAGGTTTCTCTCCCCCCCCCTTCCCCACTCCCCCCCTGTCATTGTATGCTCTTGATTTATTGGGCAATAAATCGTTATTAATATATTATGTGAATTGAAGAAGATGAATTTGATTCAATATATATATTTGAATGAAAAATATAGAGAACAATATGGGCGCTATACCCAAATCGTCGACAGGAAAAATAGTCGACAGGTATAAGGGCCGACACTTTTGAAAAAAATGTGTCGATCACTTTTCTTTTCAATTTCAACGTGTCGACGTTTTGGACAGATGTGAAAAAAAATGTGTCAGCTGTTTGACCAACATCGTATTTTTTTTTATTTCGATACAATCGATACGTAAGCCTATTTTTTAATTTTATTATTATAATAATTATGAATAGATTTTTTTTATTTTTAATATATTATTTTAGTAGATGCATGGCACACGAACATTTGTCTACGGGGGGCTCTTCCCCCCGTACCCCCGACCCGTGAGTGATGATGATATATATCTTTCGATTAATCGATATCGATTTATAGTGTCGACGATTTGGACGAGTTATAAAAAAAAGTTGTCGGCCCTTTGACCTTACCAAAAAAAGTTGTCGACGTTTTGGACAATTGAGAAAATTTTGTTAATGTTATTTTCAAAAGTGTCGGCCCTTTGACCTGTCGACTACTTTTCCTGTCGACTACTTTTCCTGTCGACGATTTGGGGTAATCCCGCTTATTTTTTGAATCAATGAATAAAAATGGAATATTAAAAAAAAAAAAAAAAAAGTGAAAACTAATTGATACGCATTTTT
>SEYY01019339.1:25000-37500 GCA_009176605.1 Armadillidium nasatum | reverse complement strand
GTTATAATCAAGCCGTTAGTTCTCCACTTTTTATTACTAATTAAAAATCATATGACAAACTTATTATTATTTTTAGCTCATTACAAAAAATTAAATTATTATATAAAATAATTTTTATAAATAAAATCATTTATTAATATCTATATAAATAATATTTTTATAAAATACATAAAAATAGAAATTATATCAATAGCCAATATAAATAACAAATATTAATAAGAAAAATATATTATAAAAAGTAAATAAAAATGATATTAATAAATATGATATTGTTTTAGTTATTATAACTGTCTTATGCATTGTTTTTGGTACAATTCCACTTGTTGATTTTATGACATTTTTATTAACTTATTATATCATAATTTCTAAACCTTTTTAAATAAAAAGGAAATTTTGTTAGAATTTATTTTATTATATATTATTTATTACTTATTTTAAATAAACAAACACATTAATCATTTGGATTATTTATCACTTCACCATATATATATATATATATATATATATATATATATATATATATATATATATATATATATATATATTATATATATATATATATATATATATATATATATATATATATATATATATATATATATATATTCAGCAATTTAAAGATTACTAAGATAGCTCGTGCTCCTAAATATATATACCAAATTTTTAAATCACTTCAATAAAACAATAAAAAGTAAAACGTTAAGATGAGGTTGAGAAAGAGGTTAAATATATTTTTATTCTCTTTGTTAATTAACCTCGTCATAAAGTTTTACTTTTTAGTGTTTTATTTGAAGTGGTTTTAAAAATGTGGTATATATATTTAGAGCTGAAAATGTTTACTGTTCTTTAAATTACTGAATACATTAACCAACTATAAATTTTCATTATTAAACTTACGCGTTATTTTGACTTGTTTTTTTAATTCTATTAAACATTTTCGTACGTAGGAAGACAAAAGGAGGAGAGAAACTACGTAGAAAAGAGGCAAAAAGGTTAATGCAATCATGTCGGAAATAAAAAATTATCCAAAAAACTCTAATCTTTACTTCCTTTAACAATTTTAAACAAGAACCCCTCCCAAAGATTTTCCAACTAATATTACAAAATCGTATTGCCACTTTAAACCACGAATCAATTATCTGTTCTCATTATGTAAAGTACATTATAATTTACTGCAATTAACATTACCGTATCACTACTCCAAATCTGGCTTCGGTTTTATTAATTCCTATTTACAGCGTAACTTAAATGGCTGTAAAATACATTTGGGTGAGAAATTGATGAAACTTTGCAAAAATTTTGTTTGAACAACTTTCCCCAACCCCAGTATTATCATTAATTGGTCCAATTATCAACTTAATAATTATGAAATAGAACTACTTGGTTTGAGATTGTGTTTCTACCCCACCCCCCCTTCTTCCGCTCTATCAACATATACTAAATTGCATATTTTGTCATCTTTCAGCGAAAAATATTCATAATACCTTAATTGCAAAAATAATTTCAGTCAAATTTTCACATTTTTCCAAGCGATTATATGATGCTATACTTAGTATAAAAAATAATAAAAAATATTATTGTTCGGCGAGCAGACAAAGGGGCTGGGATAGTAGTTTTGAATTATCAGGATTTACTCGTATAAACAAGGCCGAACAAATGCTTAATAACACTAATGCATAAGAAAAATTAAACGGAGATTTTTTGAACTTGTTACAAAACCTATTTTTTTCAAAAATCATGTAAAAATATCTTCTTCCCCTCAAAATATATATAAACAACTTGTGCTCACAATCCTTCTCTTCCATATTTTTATGGCATTACCAAACTATACAAAAATAATATCTCTCTTCGTCATATCACACATAGCTTGCAGCAATGACAATTTTTTAAAATTAGCAAAAATGGCTTACCAAAATAATTTCCCCTTTACTAGGTCCTGTTTCCTTTTCACTTATAAAAAATACACTACATTTTAATGAAAAAATTGCTAATAAAGTTCCCCACAATCACACTCTCATTAGTTTTGATGTAGAAAGTTTATTCACAAATACTATAAATTTCTCAGATTTTGGACTTTCTTTCTGGAAGACTTTTGAACGCTTAACTATAGGTCTCTCTAACCAACTTCATTAAATTAATTGAAATTTGCATGAAACAAATGCTTTCACTTTTAATAATAAATAATACACTTATTTATTATTAAATTTATGAAGTCATAATTCATATATATTATATATATATATATATATATATATATATATATATATATATATATATATATATATATATATATATATATATATATATATATATATATATATATATATATATATAAAATCCAACTCAGGGGAATTTACGTATGTGATATAAACTGTTTTCTAATCATGACGTAATAACATAAGAGTATGTTGTAACATAATAAGAAAAAAAATAAAAATTCAAAAAATTTTTGAATTTCAAAGTATTTTAATTACTTTTATAGTAACAGTGAAGTAATTCCATTACACTAAATTATTACTTTTTTTATTGCATAAAAAGTAAATGTGAAACATTTCTAAACTTTTAAAAAGCAAATAATCTAAATGGAATCCTTCAATAAGAATAAATTCTAATATCAAAATAAGTTTAGAATTATACTGTACGTGAAGCAAGAGAATCACATCCTCCTACCACCCCCCTTTACCCCCACTTCCCCTACCCATCCACCCCCCCAAAAAATACCAGTAAAATTAAAGTGATTTTTGGAATTCAATTTTCTAATCTCGTTTCAAATAATCAAAAGTTTATACTACCAATAAAACTAATTTATAAACTATTTTTTAGTTCTCTCTCTCTCTCTCTCTCTCTCTCTCTCTCTCTCTCTCTCTCTCTCTCTCTCTCTCTCTCTCTCTCTCTTTCTCTCTCTCTCATGAGAACTGAATATTTGAAAGTGTTGCTACCTTTTATTTTACTAAAGTTTCAGCAGATTGATCTAGGCATAATATGCAGCAAAATTGCTTTACGTATATATATATATATATATATATATATATATATATATATATATATATATATATATATATATATATATATATATATATATATATATATATATATATATATATATATATATATATATATATATATATATATATATATATATATATATATATATATATATATATATATATATATATATATATATATATATATATATATATATATATATATATATATATATATATATATATATATATATATATATATATATATATGCACAGATTTAAGGTCTGCTATATGGGGATTCGATCCCTGAACTCTCGAATGGTAAGACCTGGACGTATATTCAATATTGCTCTGCGAGGGAAGAGGATAAAAGACTGACCCGTTGTTCTGTGTCAGAATGCGGTCGGGGAAGTCCATGGATTTAGTCTTCATGACAGTTGCCTATGAGCTTTCTCTTCGTGATTTTCTTTTGTACCGTCTTGGCTCAGAGGTAACAAACATTCTATCTTACCATCCAAGTGGTCAGGGTTCAAATCCCCCTATAGCAGATTTTAAATTTGTGCATATTTGCAGACTGTGAGACTATTTGCAAAATTTTGAAATTACAGTATATATAGATATATATATATATATATATATTATATATATATATATATATATATATATATATATATATATATATATATATATATATATATATATATATATATATATATATATATATATATATATATATATATATATATATATATATATATATATATATATATATATATATATATATATATATATATATATATATATATATATATATATATATATATATATATATATATATATATATATATATATATATATATATATATATATATATTATATATATTAAAAAAAAAAAAAAAATTTAAAAATTATTTTATCAATTTAAATTCTTCCATAAATTTGAAAATATTAAAAAAATTTCTAAAAAAAAAAAATATAATAATAATAATAATTATAATAGTGGTAATGATAATAAATGGAATAAATATACTAATTAAAATAGCAATAATAATATTAATAATAAAAATTAATAATAATAATGGTAACAAAAATATTAATAATAAAAATAATGATAATAATAATAATTTCCATATAAATTTTAATAAAAATAATAATAATAACAATAATATTAAGGAAAATAATAATAATAATATTAATAATAATAATAATAATAATAATAATAATAATAATAATAATTTCGCAATTTCACAAGCTTTATAATATTGAAATAATAATTTAATTTTTAATATATCCTATACTATAATATAATAATAATAATAATAATAATAATAATAATAATAATAATAATAATAATAATAATAATAATAATAATAATAATAATAAAAATAATAATAATAATTTAAGATGTTTTGACTTTATTCAAACGTTTGTAATTTTCATTATATATTTTCCTCAATTAATTTTCTACGAAATCTGAAAATGATAGACCAAAATTAGAAGGAAACCTAATTTCTTCACCATTATTATTATTATTATTATTATTATTATTATTATTATTATTATTATTATTATTATTATTATTATTATTATTATTATTATTATTATTATTATTATTATTATTATTATTATTATTATTATTATTATTATTATTATTATTATTATTATTATTATTATTATTATTATTATTATTATTATTATTATTATTATTATTATTTATTATTATTATTATTAGTTGTAGACGTTGTAATCATAATGTACTAATAGTAATATCTGTTGTAGTGAGGGTAGTGCAGCAAAAGTAACAGTAATAACAGCAACAGTAGTAGTAGTAGTAATAGTAGTAGTGAGTGCCAAAGAATTTTACGATATTACTGGACTGAACTTCATTTTAATCAAATGTATATTTCTTCTTCTTTATAGCTTCTAATTTTCCTATTATGCAAATTTATTACTTTTAATTATTTTCCTCCAAGTTCCTTTTCGCCTCTGCAATGAGAAAGTGGATTTAACATAATAAATGTTTATTTTATTTATGTTGCAATTATAGATATATATATATATATATATATATATATATATATATATATATATATATATATATATATATATATATATATATATATATATATATATATATATATATATATATATATATATATATATATATATTATTTCTTCACTAATATTTTGAAGAATCTTATAATTTTATGAAGTTTATATATGACCACATACTCTTTCTATTTCAAGGAGAAAAAAAGGAAAAATTCTGTTTCTTTTTAAATTAATGATGATGATGAAAGAATTTTTTGAAACTGCATTTGTACCTGTTGTACATATAGGTACGTATAGCTCAGTGAGTTAGGTCAGTTTTCCCAGGCTTAAGGATCAGGATTCGTCCTGCGCTATCTCGTATGCCAAAGTATATAAATTAGGGATGGAATCTCGGATCCGGTTGCTCGAACGGATATAAATAATTGCCGTTTGTAGACTTTTTTTTGTAATTAGTTAATAACAGTTTAAGGAAGGTGTATTATTACGCTAATCTCAATACTCACACATCTCTTAAAAACGTAGCCAACATTCACAACAGTCCAGGCTATTTCAACATTAAGAATTACATACTCTCTAACTGCTCCTAGCAATTAGATCGAAACCACGCCCACCGGAAGCCAAAAATTATTTGATTCGGTTGAGCAGTAGCAGGATTTCTTAATGAAAAACCCAAATAGTCCAAATAACTTATCCACTTAATCAGGAAAATTTTATGATTTAATCTCTCTTTACTTAGACAGAGCTCTGCCCTGAGCGGTAGCGATAACTAAAAAAAAAAATTATTCATCATCGTTTGATTAAAGGATATAAATATTGGGAAAGAGTTTTCAATATTGGGTTTACCTGTCTCAAAATTGAATATGGGTACAAACTATGCCGAAGCTTACCCCAAATATGTTTAGTTTGATTCAGATTATACAATTATATTCTATAAACGAACGAGAATCTCCTTGCAATTATATTTTTTACGGCTCTTTTTATTATTTTTTTTATTAAAAGTTCACATCTCACGGGCATTGCCCTATTCGAGGAGAGAAACTTTTCTAGTTAGAATATAACTAGGATCCCCAAGTGGGATTGAACCGACTTCCTCAAGCCCGTGAGAAGAATTTCCTTTATATCATGACAAACTATTCACAACTAACAGGTAAAATAGTCTAAATTTAAATTTAAAATTTAAATTTAAAATAATCTAAATTTAACTCACGTTTGTAACCAAAGGACATAAATGTATCCCTATCATTGCATAAGCCTTTGTGCAAAACTATTTATCTTCTGTAATATTTTAATGCTGCTATCATAAGATCACTCAGGAAATGCTTCTTCATGTGACTAAGAAAGAGGTAAGCAAGTTTTGGGCTTAATAAGGACCCCCATAGCTAAGCCATCGATGTAAATAAATGTATTTACTGAACAAGAATAATGAGTCCATGACAGCCAATTTTAAAATATTATCATATGTGCTTCTGTCAAATTCATACTGAGTTACTCCAGTAAGACAATGTAAATGTGATTTAACATCAATAGGTTTTCTAAGGGCAAACTTATATACAGATATCCGCATCCACCACCTCCATAACCTAATCTTAAGATGGGATAAGAATAAGATCCTGAATATATAGTCAAGAAATAGTACCAAAGTAAGAACTGCTTTGGAAGCGAGCAAAAGGTAGTTAATTTATATTTCTGGTTTAAACTTTTCAAAGATGGCCAGTAAACTGTGGAAGATGAGGAACATTCGAGTCAATCATCATCACTCACGATTCCGGAAATGATCGAGCAAGTGCGTGAATTGTTAGTAATCCAGTTGTGTTGTCATACGCAACATATCAAGGCATTTTGGGGGATGAGCTGTACTTAAAACGAATGGCAGCAAAGTATATTCATCGTCTCTTGAACAAAGATAAGTTAATTCACTTGATTTAGGTGTCAATGAGTTTGCAAAAACAGTTCGAATTCACCTTAACTTCCTGTTAAGGGGATTAACTGATTATGAATCATGAATATACTGTTATGACACTAAAGTATAGGAGCAGTAATTACAATGTAAATCGCTAACCTCTTCGGTATCCTAAAAAAAATAAGGTTGCCAGGAACAAGTCATTGTTGATGCTGTTTTTTATGCATAAGGAATTGCTTCCACTTGGTCAGACTGTTAAAAGAGAAGTTTTACAGCAGTGGTTAAGATGAATGAGGCGAAGAACCTGAGATGTTAAAGAACATAGATTGGAAGCCGCACCATTTGGAAGCTCACACACACTCCTCACTCGTTATGACGAACTTTCCGATAAGGACTGTCTCCTCATCCCTCTTACCACCTGAACTGACCTCATATAATTTCTACCTTATTTCCAAATGAAACTCGGTTAAAAGAACAGCATTTTGATTATATAAAAGAAATCTAAGAGAAATCTAAGTAGATGCTGTACATGCTGCAGCTGACTGACGTCAATATATTTCCAAAACTGGGAACATTGCTCGAATCATTGTAAGCTATCTTTAAAGTAGCTACTTTGAAGGAGAAGGTGAAGGTGAAGATGAAGGTGTAGGTGAAGGTGAAGGTGAAGGTGGAAATTAGAACTTAAAGAATCAACTTTTCATGTTTTTAGGTGCAAATTAAAGGCAATATTGGGAAGCCCTTGTAAACAAACAAACACACACACACACACACACACACACAACATATATATATATATATATATATATATATATATATATATATATATATATATATATATATATATATATATATATATATATATATATATATATATATATATATATATATATATATATACACACACAAAATTAATCCATTGAATTTCGTTTTCGAAATCATATTCGAATGTTAAATAAATATTACTCAACAAATAAATTACACTGAACTTTAATAAATATTTTGTTTACCATATTTAAACTTCAAAAAAATGCACACGCGTATATAAATATATTTGAAAAAACCTTTTATCGTGTTTCATTTTTTTTTTTTTTTTTTTTTTTTTTTTTTTTTTTTTTTTTTTTTTTTTTGCAAATTTGGTTTTAAATTAAAATTTTCATGCGGGATTACCCCAAATCGTCGACAGGAAAAGTAATCGACAGGTCAAAGGGCCGACACTTTTGAAAAAAACATTAACAAAATTTTCTCACTTGTCCAAAACGTCGACAACTTTTTTTGGTAAGGTCAAAGGACCGACAACTTTTTTTTATAACTTGTCCAAATCGTCGACACTATAAATCGATTTCGATTAATCGAAAGATATATTATCATCACTCACGGGTCGGGGGGTACGGGGGGCAGAGCCCCCGTAGACAAATGTTCGTGTGCCATGCATCTACTAAAATAATATATTAAAAATAAAAAAAATCTATTCATAATTATTATAATAATAAAATTTAAAAATAGGCTTACGTATCGATTGTATCGAAATAAAAAAAAATACGATGTTGGTCAAACAGCCGACACATTTTTTTTCACATATGTCCAAAACGTCGACACGTTGAAATTGAAAAGAAAAGTGATCGACACATTTTTTTCAAAAGTGTCGGCCCTTTGACCTGTCGACTACTTTTCCTGTCGACGATTTGGGTATAGCGCCTTTTCATGTACACTTTCATAGAAATCTTTTATATCATAACGTGTTCACATCAAAGACTAATAACATGAGGTTTTAAATAATTAAATTTCTAATAATTATTAAGAGCTATTAATAGTATTTGCTGTAAAATTGTGCTCTTTCCTTTGAGCCCAAAGGCATAATATCTAATTAAATTTCACAATTTGTAATGATAAAATTATCTTGAAAAGTAATAAAAATAACAATAAAAACAATAATGTCTCTTAATTGCAAATTAAAATACCAAAATAATAATAATAATAATAATAATAATAATAATAATAATAATAATAATAATAATAATAACAATAATAATAATAATGAATGAAGAATTAATTTCCGACAGAAGCCAAAAGTTTTTCTTAATATGTTAATTTTAGAATTGGCAACATCGTTTATTTCCCATTTAGCCATTTAATCTCTCTGCCCTCAACAAAAGTAAGGCTATTTTTTATTACTTCCTATCAAATAATTATTTTAGTGTTTAATTTTTTTCTCCATATTCAGAAATTTCGGTTTCGTTTTGAACGATTATATTCTTTTGCATCATTCAAATAACAAGAATTTTCGTGTTTTCTATTCTCTGCCTTTTCTTTGATAACACTTTTTTTTTCCTTCTCTTTTTATAAGAAAATATTTTTATCTCGTCAAAAAAAAATCAATTTGATTTGGCAAAGAGGAAATTAGTTGATCTCCTTGTCTCTCCTACTGGTAAAAATTTGACCTCTTGCCTAAAATTTTCCAACAATTGTAAATATGCTTTTTATATCTTTTTTTTTTTCGTTCTACATGTCGGCCTTTAGCCTAGATCTGAAATTGGCTTTGTTTATGTATGATAGATTTTGTAGGTCTCTTTCGACTTCTCATATAATATATATATATATATATATATATATATATATATATATATATATATATATATATATATATATATATATATATATATATATATATATATATATATATATATATATATATATATATATATATATATATATATATATATATATATATATATTAATTCGATTTAGAAATAGTGTAATTTAAAATTTCAGGAATATAAATATAGCCTTTATAAATAAGAGCAATATAGCTAAAATTTATAAACAAACTAGAAAACTAGTTTCTTTATTTTGTAATACCTCTTAACACAGTCTAAACTCAAGTTCCTTTAAACTTATACAATTTATTGCAAATTTACTTGAAGGTCTTCCAAGTTTATTTCGAGTGCAAGTGGATTAGTAAAACTCAATCAAGAACTTGAATCTGATTTCGTACATGCTTTTAGCTTTTAAAGAAAAAAAAAGACTCTTATTTTTAAACTTAAATCAAGTGGAAAAGAACTTAGAGTTTAAAAAAAAGTTTCCCAATAAATTTATATAAAAATTGAAAACGGAAAAAATATATTTATGGGAAATTTTTGTGTTTTAGTTGTTACGAGAAGATTTTACTTTTTATTTATTTATTTATTTACTTATTTTTGTTTTATTTCTTTTTTTTTTATTTTCTTTTTTCTTTCTTTCTTCTTTTTTTCTTCTTTAATGAATGAAAACTTCTTTCATTAAACAATATTTCCGGAAGTTTTTTTTACTCGAAGAAATGTTAGAAATTCTTATTACTTGTAAAAAATTCTTACTAAATAAAAAGAGAATCTCAAAGTCTTAAGATATTAGTGTGTAATTTTACAAGTTTCGATAATATTACATTGAGAAGTGATATTATTAAAAAATGGCAAAGAAAATAGAGACATTGGAAGATATACGACTAGAAAAATGAAAAAAAGAATATGAAATCTGTCCACACACACACACACACACACACACACACACACACACACACATATATATATATATATATATATATATATATATATATATATATATATATATATATATATATATATATATATATATATATATATATATATATATATATATATATATATATATATATATATATATATATATATATATATATATATATATATATATATATATATATATATATATATATATATATATGTTGCTTACACCTTACATCCCCTCCCAGAGTAGGCTCATTAGCCTGTCAATCGAGCCAGCATCGCTCTTCATCTTTCTCTGTCCTCCAGAACATGCTCATCCATCAGTTTTCTCATATAGGGCATCTGATGTCTTCTTATAGAGTCTTCCACTGAACATTTCCATCTTTTTCTGGGTGTTCCTCTTGGTTTAGTACCCTCATGCCTCCACTCCCATCTTCTCCCAGCAACTCTTCTCTCCGGCATTCTCTCCACATATCCCCACCATCTCAACCGTACTACATCTATTTTGCTAATCATAGGTCTTACCACTATATACTCAGATACTCCCCTTTCTTACTCTATCTATTCTGGTCTTTCCTGCAATAGCCCTTAGAACATTCCTTTCTGCAGTCTGTTTTCTATTCTTATTTTTCGTTGTCATACTCCAGGTCTCTGCTCCATACAACAGAATTGGTGATAGAACTCCTTCAAAGATGACCCTATTCAACTCCACTCCCATCTGTCTGTTTTTTAAGACAGGGTACATGGCCCTTTCTGCTCTACCATATTGTTCTATTATGATTGTTATCTCCAGCGAATTTCCTCTTCCTCCAAGATATTTAAATCTTTCTACATTTTTCATCTATGTTTAGCAATTCATTAAAATACTCTGTCCATCTCTTCTTTATATTTTCTTGTCTTGTCAGTTTCCCCAAGTTTATTTCATGTTATTGTTTTAGATCTTCCCTATGTTTTTGCCAATCTATAAACCTTCTTCGTTTTTCCTCTGACGTCTTCCGCTATCTTTTCAGCCATCCTCCTAACTGCTTCCACATTATCCCTTCTCTTTACTCTTTCTCTGCGTCATTTCCCGCTTCCACGTATAAGGCTCTCGATTGCATTGTCCTATTCCCCAACCACTTTCTCATCATCACCCTCTTCTGTTTAATCACT
Source organism: Armadillidium nasatum (assembly GCA_009176605.1). Lineage (NCBI taxonomy): Eukaryota > Metazoa > Arthropoda > Malacostraca > Isopoda > Armadillidiidae > Armadillidium > Armadillidium nasatum. The sequence goes on along the minus strand of SEYY01019339.1, from coordinate 25,893 downwards.
TTTCTCACTTCCTCACTCCACTATGGTGTATATTCTTTCCTCGTTCCTCCTATCCATCTTCTACCAAGAGTTTCCTCTGCAACTTTGATCACGACATTCTGAATCTCTTCCACCCTTTCTGCTCTCATTAATTGTTCCGCATTTTCAGTTATTTTTTCTGCATATTCTTGCTTTTTACTTTGTTCTTACAATGTCTCCACCTTCATTGCACTCCTTTTCTCCTTCATCTCCACCCTTTCGATTCCTATTCTCAGATCCGCCATTAGCAGTCTATGATCAGAGTCCAAGGATACCCTCGGTATCATTTTCACATTTCTTACCATTTTCAATTCGATGAGATAATATAATCAATGATCGATCTCTTATCAAAACTCCCTGTATTTTTATTCCATCTATATCTCGTATATCTATAAGAATCTCTCTGTTGGTAAAAATAGTTCCTGATCTTCATGCTTTTCTTCATACAGAAGTCCAACAGAACCTCACCCTCCATATTTCTTATCTCCTCTCCATTTGGTCCCAACACTCTCTCAATCTCATCTCTTCACTTTTCCACTCTAGCATTAAAATCTCCAATCAGTAATAATAATCATTTTCCCTTCTCCCCGCCTCTTCTTTCTCCTAAAACATTTCCATAAATAGACTCTTTTCTTTCTCCTAATATCCTTGTTGAGGAGCATATACTTGATATAGAGGTTTTCTTACCCCTCTATGAATTTTAATTGTTAGCATAATCATTCTCTCATGAATGCACTCTGAACTGTATATAAAAGGCGACACTCTATGTCCTAGGATGAAACATTCTCCATGCCTTCTAATTCCTTCTTCCACCCCTCATTATTTCAACACACAACCTCCTCCCAGGTCTCTACCAATCTCTTCTCCTCTCATCC
>SEYY01019338.1:242500-262500 GCA_009176605.1 Armadillidium nasatum | reverse complement strand
ATATAATAAGATATATTTATATATATAATTCTCTTTTGCTATTTAAATCTTTATAATATATATATATACAATCTGTACACGCTTTTTATACACACCCAAACACACTATTTTTACAGCAATAGCCTTTCATCATATGACTCCAAAAATATAAATGTCTAATAAAATTATTAATAAATTAAAAATTGACTCGTATATATATATATATATATATATATATATATATATATATATATATATATATATATATATATATATATATATATATATATATATATATATATATATATATATATATATATATATATATATATATAATAATATTTAAGTGAGCCAACAATTTTCCTTCGTACCCTAACTTATTAAGATCAGACAGGTAAAATAAAGGAAGGAACCAATTCATTAAAATGAACCAGCAGCATTAATAGTATTAGTTTATAATTTGCACAATTTTATATTTTTAAATGTTAGATAAAAAATATAATAAAAAAGTTACTACAGTCCTATTACTTGCAATTTACTCAAAAAAAGGTGTCAACTAATATGAAGAAATTTTTTATAATTATAAAGTTCAGAGATTACAACGTAATACACATTATAAGAGTAAAGATAGAGAAAAACGGAGAATAGATACCGAAGGGGGAGGTGTTTTTAATGGCTCATCATACCGTACAAATATTTATAATTTAAAAAAAAAAAAAAAATTATTGAAGGGACTTTCTACTATGGGGACCAGCCATTATTTAGCCCCTATGAACATCAACTTTTATATCTTAAATTTACAGTAACTACTTCAAAATTAATAAAATTGACCTTTACTAACAATAGAAAAATACGCAAAATTACAAAGTTACTGATTCCACTCAAGTTACCTCTCTTTTACAAGGGTTTTCATTCTAAAACTTTTACGTATATATATATATATATATATATATATATATATATATATATATATATATATATATATATATATATATATATATATATATATATATATATATATATATATATATATATATATATATATATATATATATATATATTAATATATTTAATATTATAAAAGGAATTTCACCAGCACATCTCTATTGTTATGTAACATAATAATAATAAAAATAATATAAATATATCATATATATATATATATATATATATATATATATATATATATATATATATATATATATATATATATATATATATATATATATATATATATATATATATATATATATATATATATATATATATGAGTAACTGAATATATAAATCTGGTTATTGATCTGACGTAAATTATCATCACAAATTTAATAAAATAAAAGGGGTAAAATTACTATAAGGGAAAGAGGAAGTGTGAGGTTAGAACACTGCTTGTAGTCTCGAACCTATGTGTGAGGATTATGATTTTTTTTTTTTTTTTTTTTAAACTAATTAATTTTAAAATGGGAAGTTTTTTTTTTTTTTTTTCTTTTTCATCATTTAAATTTACAAAAGGTTTAAAAACTGACTACTACAATTTAGAATCTTCTTAAACTTTTAAATAATAATAATAATAATAAAATAAAAATAATTATAATAATTATAGTAATAAGAATTATAATAGTAATAATAATAAAACCATTGTTTTAATATTTTACTGTTTTTTTTTAAAAATATTGTAAATTACTAAGCATGAATAGAAGTTTGCATTTTAAAATCATTATTATTATTATTTGTTTCGACAAAACGCTTGCGATAATATTATGGGCTAAGAGGAGAGAGTTTGACTTCCTATTTTTGAATACAGGCCCATATATTGAAAATGGCTGAAGAAGAGAGTCACTATGAACACTATTCTTTCTATATATATATATATATATATATATATATATATATATATATATATATATATATATATATATATATATATATATATATATATATATATATATATATATATATATATATATATACGGTATATATATATATATATATATATATCATTTTTCAGCCACCCGTAATGTTGAGGCAAAGCTACCATAAAGAAGAGTTTAGAAAAATGAAGCAGTCAATAATTATCAATGAATATATTTATATATTTTAATTTACACTTTAATCTTTTTTGTCCATTCACAAATATTTTCCTTTTATTTATTTATTTATTTTTTTTGGCTCTTCACAATTGTTGCTCTTAATCAATAACTGAAAATATTCATTCTTCTACCTCTTTGACAAATGTGAGTATAAATTCCATATTCTTCCTCAGTTTTGTCATTGATGAATGATTTCTTTCACAATTTTATATGTTCGATTAACATCAGGAGAGTGAGAAGAGACAGGGAGAGAGAGGGAGAGGGAGTTAGATTTTCTTCACACATTTTTTTTATTTCCACAAAGGCTAGCCAAGTTTAAGTTAAAGATGGATGAACCAAGTACTCCATTTTCGTATGTTTTTTTTTTTTTTCTTTTCCTTTTTTAAAGGTGTAGACCAAAATAATAATAATAATAATAATAATAATAATAATAATAATAATAATAATAATAATAATAATAATAATAATGAAAATAATAATAATAAAAATTTATATATTAAAATAAAATCCAAAATGCTTTTCAAATACACAATCATTTAGAATGGACCACTCGACATAAAAGAATGACCAGCTTAAGTCTAACCCTAGTGAGAAAAGCTTAATAATAATAATAATAATAATAATAATAATAATAATAATAATAATAATAATAATAATAATAATAATAATAATAATAATAATAATAATAATAATAATAATATTGTGCATTTAATTTCGGTGAGCCATTTTTCTTTTCTCAAAGTAAATAATTAAAAATCTGCGAATTCTTTGGCACATTTTTCAGTGGAGGAGATCCTAAGGGCTTCCTCTTCGTAATCGTCGAAATTACTTGTGTCTCCGGGTCCTTTGCACTTTGGTATAAAAGGTGCTTCCACCTATATATATATATATATATATATATATATATATATATATATATATATATATATATATATATATATATATATATATATATATATATATATATATATATATATATATATATATATATATATATATATATATATATATAAAGTAACACTAAAAATGCTAAAAAGGAATGGTTTTACATTTAATTATTCAAATGAAAGTATCATTTCGTGGGAGTAATCGCAATTGTTATTTAAAAAAAAAATTTAAATTTACAAATCACTATATATGTTTATGTTATTTTCATACGTTCTTTCCAAAAACAAAGGAAAAGAACACAGGAAATGCTGAATCCAAATCTATATTTTCCAGCTTTCCTCCCACACCGAATTTTTTTTTTTTTTTTTTTATCTTTTTATCCACAACCAGTTTTGTGGAATAATTTTTTTTTCTTTGAGGATACGATTCAGGAATGAAATTTAAGGGCCCATAACATTACTGGGTGAGATTGGGCATTTTTGCATTCTTATGAAATTTCTGTAGTTTTCACAGTTTCGGACAACCAAAACCTTTTGCATTTTAACAAAACTTTTAGACATAGTAGGAAAGGTAAAACTGAAAAAAAAACTTATCTCCAGTATTACTGTCCTTTTTAAAAGAAGTGTCTTTGAAGTCCAAAAACCTTTTGCATTTTTACAAAACTTTTAGACATAGTAGGAGAGGTAAAACTAAAAAAAAAAATTATCTCCAGAATTACTGTCCTTTATAAAAGAAGTGTCTTTGAAGTCTATCTGAGCCAGGGTGAGGCAATTTAACAAAAGAGAAAAATTTCTGTATTACTTCGGTAGTAATATTCAATTCATTTTTACTCCCTGTTCTCGCATGTACATTTTAACAATACTATTTCGCACTAACCTGGCGACACATGAAGCCCATGAAACCAGTTTTATATATTTTTTTTTTAAATTAATGGGCGTATTACTATTAATACTTCCAATTTGCATACTATTGGTTCATCTTCACTATCATTAATGTATCTCTAAAACTTACGGGAACGTTGAAAGTAAATAAATGAATTTTAGGTGAAGGGAATGAGTAAATTCACAAATTGGCAATAAATAAAATATAAGGGTGTATTAAGATATGTGAATTAAATAAAGAAAGCTTAATAAGTATCAAAGTGACAAATTGGTTATAGGAACAACAAAGAATATGCAAATCAAATATCCAGTTAAGCCTTAAATGTTAATCAAGAATTCAAGTTGAAACTAAAGTGAAAGTTAAAATTGAAAATATGATTAAAAAAGAAATTTTTTTTACATTTTTTTTTTGAACCATCTGATTTTATTGAAATTTTCATAGTGGATAGAATTACACGAGTTATGCAATTTTCATTTAGAGCATTTTTTAATATATTCAACTATTTGAATTCTGGACATGATATCAATTGTATAGCCAACACAATGACGTCCCCAGATATTACAGAAAAAGAGTATATATTAAAACATGGCCTAAAGAATTGATTCTGTTACCTGAAAATTTCATAAAAATCAGGTGAACCATAAATATATGCAAAAATTTTCTATTTTAAACTCTTTGGATATTAAGGGAGACATAAACCTAACACTTCTATTAGTACACATGTAAATTTTTTTTTTTTTTTAGATTGAGCCATTCATTTGGGACCAGAGGTGTAAAATGGTTAGTATACAGTAAAATGTTATAAATCAAAATTTTCTAACCCACCATATTACAACTACTCACAAAATTCAAAAAATTTAGAAGAATCGATTACAATCTTTTATATTCTTGAAATAATTGTAAATATATACATAATTGCTCAGTATATGAAATACTTATACATGCTACACTTTATCATGATTAAAATAATCTCTTGCATAAACTGTATTACTGCAAGTTTGTAAATAATTCCAAGATGCATATATTTAAATATCAAATATATTTTAAATATTAAATATCTATATGATTTGCTAAAAGTATCCAACAGTAAAATAAAACAATCATAATTATTTTATATATATGTTATATATGCATACCATTATTTCAGTCAGCCACGAAATTAGAGCCAAATATTTTTTAAGTTAATAAATTAACTTTAATGAATAAAAAAAAAATATTATGGTCTTCAGAAATTTTTTTTTCAATTCTTTACATAAAAAATCACCTGGCCAGAGGCCAGGTCTTGAAATGATTTGGCTAGAGCTAGGGCCATATCCTATGACATTGTGACATATATATATATATATATATATATATATATATATATATATATATATATATATATATATATATATATATATATATATATATATATATATATATATATATATATATATATATATATATATATATATATATATATATATTAACAATTCATACCTTTTTTTGGTATACAGCAATCCAATCTGTAGATGCAAACCATTTGTGATTCTTTATATCATTTACAGCGTTCTTAAGATTTCCATACCTCTTCGTCAAGTCAACTTGCAACAAATTACGCAATAGATCTTTTAAGTCAGAGGAGAAATGACCAGGAAATCGCACCTAAGTTTAAAGGGAAAAAAATATAAGCTCCTCTAATACATAGGCAATGAAAGATGTCAAATTTCATAAACTAGGTATAAAACCAGCATTCTAATGTTTCTTAGTTCTTTGTCCCTATTGGGAAACTCAAGGTAGCCAATAATGCATGTGACTCCCGATGTCATAACGGCATTAATAGATTAAAGACAAAGCTAAGTCATTGTTCAATCAACTTGTGATACTGTTCAAAAAGAAATCTGATGCATTGAGTATGATAATTTAAATGTTTTGAATAAAATTTAAGCTAATGATAATTTAATAAACAGGTTTAAAAGAGTGTGAATCATAACAGCAAAAATTGGAATCACCCAATTTATGGAATGGTAATTTAGTACTACTCCAACAAGTCTGATTTAAGAGAGATACCCATACACTGTTATAATAAGGTTTCTATTCAGGTTAATTTTAATAATAATAAGTAGTGAAACATTTTTCAGCAATCAGCAAAACACTACAGTTAAAAAACAATACCTATCATTACAATAATAAGAAATCACAGCTATAATAATCTTTTTGGAAGATGACCCATAATGATGTCTTATGAAACTATAATACTTTGTGAGTACCGTATTATTATTATTATACTGTTTTTTACATTTTCAATTTCCAAACTGAGATAGGCCTTATTAGACATGATTAACTGATTATTTAACAATGTTAGTCCTATATCTAATTTTACTACTACTATTACTAATAATAATAATCACTTACCCTCCCCGATACTATTTTTTCATAAATTTGAATAGGCTGATCGGCAAAGAAGGGAGGATATCCAGCCGCCATTTCATATACAAGAACTCCTAAGGCCCACCAATCAACGGCTTTATTGTATCCCTGAGAAAAAAAGAAAATATACGATTAAAATACATTCAAAAATTATATAAATATGCATTTCAAAATGGCTCAAAATGAGAATCACATCTGATTATTTATATTAACGCAGTAAATACTTTCACCTCAAGACTAAATAAATTAATAAGAAATGGTTGGCCAATTAATCAACAAAGATTAAAATATAAATGTAATATTCAAATATAGGAATATTGTTTTAAAAAAAAAAAAAATATTTTTGAGTTTTGTGACTAGGAAACAATATGATTAAAGAAAATGAAGACAATAATAGAACATACCTTAGAAAGAATAATTTCAGGAGCAAGGTATTCAGGAGTGCCACACAAGGTCCACGTCCTACCCTTTACTCTCTTTGCAAAACCAAAGTCAGTGACCTAAGATAAATTGATATATATATATATATATATATATATATATATATATATATATATATATATATATATATATATATATATATATATATATATATATATATATATATATATATATATATATATATATATATATATATATAAAAGCATAAAACAAATATCCATAAAAATACATAAATCTCTTTAAAAGAAATCTAGATTTAATGAGTAAAAATAGTAGTGATTCTCTCATATATCTATAAACTTTCTACTTTCTAAGTATACTGACATCATAGAGCTTGACACCAAAAATTGTAATGAGAAACATTTGTGGAGTAATTATGGTACTGATTAGGTAAAAAGTTTTAATGTGGCGGATGCAAATACCTCCACTGACATGTACCCCACGGTATTATATCATTGCTCTGCACTCCATTGTCCTTAGGTATGAACTTTTTGCGCTGAATTTTCAGAGGGTAATCTAGCATTATCTCAACTGTATATTTCACTACTTGTTTAGTGGGCCTACTCTCCTTGCTTTTGGCATATAAATTTACAAGCATACACTTGGGCATTTTCTTTAGTTCAACTTTAAAATAGTAAAATATAAACCAGCCACGGAGATGTTTTGAGGGACATCATCCAAACAATGTCTCCTTCTCTTTCCCATATAACACTTCATCGCAGTCTTGCTCTGTTGCACTTTTTTTTCAGTCATTTCTGAAATATTCGCTGTCTTTATTTTACCTTCCACTTTGTTGAGCACCATCTCTCTTCCTTTAGACCTCTTCTTGTTCTTTACCGAAGCACAGATATTGCTACAGCAAACCCTATTTTGCTTCCTATTACTGTCTCTACTACCAACTTTCAGGCAATATATGTACAATGACATTGTTTATTCCAATGTTAATATGTAGTCTTCTGATTTTTTTTTACAACTGTGCAGCTTTGACACTTTTGTCAATTTATGACTAAATTCATTTCTTCTGTATTATTTATCACCTAACTCCACTGACCTATCCAAATTTTTCAATTATCCAAACTCCAAAGAGAGAGCACATTCTTTCTCTCTTCATCTCCTTAAATAGTCTCTTTTTTTTTGTGGGATTTCAATGTTCGCCACCACAAATGACTTCTTCTAGTTCTCAACAGACAGTTGATGAACTTACCCTCTACTTCCCTGCCCATAATAATGAAGCTCTCTAACCATATACCTAATAACCTTGGAGATAAACTTAACATTCTTGACCTTTTCATAATTTCTAAATCTTCTTACAGTTAAACTCTTCCCATATCTGGGTTATAATCGATCATCTTTTTACTTTTGTATCCGTTCCTTCTCTTCAAACCTTCTGCGAGGAAACCATTTCTTTTTTTATTTTTTGCATTTCGGTTCCGCAAACTGGCAGTAATTGCCCTAATAATTCTTTTAATTCACTTGAAAATACTACTGTTTCAGTGGGAGAAGCCAATATGAGTGCGCATACATGTAAGTAATTCTCTCTTGCCTGAAGGTATATATATTCCATTCTCTTTTCTTTCAATAACAAGTTACAAACCTTCGTTTAACTTGGACTGTTCTCTTGCTATTCGCAGCACGGATTCTGCACTCTGTAATTAGAGCCATTTTCAAACTTTAGAATTTCAGTTTGTTTTTTTTTTTTTTTCATTTCATAAAAAAAATCAAGTTAAATCTATCCTTTGTATTGATATTAACTCTTTTCTTCAAATGAATGCATAATTAATTCTTTTGGTTATTCTTCCTCAAGCTCTTTCCGTTTCTTAATAAAAACTGTCAACATTAACTTTGCTTCTCTCTCTTTCAGTCCTCTAGTATATTCTAAAGGAGCAACTGCTGTTTTACATTGTTAAAGCTGAACTCTTTGCTCAAGCCTATGCTTTTAATTACACAACAAATCCAGAATTATTCCTAATCCTCCTCCCCTTAACTTATTTACACCTATTACTTTAGTTTCTTATAAAGTCTAGTACTAAGAAGGCGTATGGTCCTGATGGTATCCAACTCAAAGTTACTAAAACTTGTGCTTCTGAGCTTGCACCATGCCTTAATAAACTATTTCGTCAGTGTCTATCAACTTTTGCTTTTCTTTCTTGGTGAAACTGTGCTTTCATTCAAGCTGTGCTAAAAAAGGGGAATCTCTCAGTCCTCTAATTATTGCAATATTGCTTTAACTTTAGTACTTTCCAGTTTTATAATATAACCATAATTGAAAAATTTGGAAAACGTCTTAAATCTAATATGATCTCCGTTAGGTATTATGGTATCAGTAAGAAACATTCTATTTACGATCTTCTTCTTCGTATCTTTAACTCTTGGTTTCTACTCTTCAGAATTTCAAGGAATTCTTTACTGTTGGGGTGAATGAATCGAAAGCTTTCCTTAGCCACAAAGCTTTGATTTCATCTTTCAATATCTTTCTCCGATTTCCTGTATTTTTTTTTTTATTTACCAAACCTACTTGACTTGCAAACTTTCAAACGCCGAGTATGGAAACATGTTAACCTTACTTGCTAACCATACTTCATAATAATAATAACTTGGCTCTAAGTTTTGATTTCTTACCAACTTCGGTGGAATTCAGTAGATCTCTGGCCTATACCCACCAGAGGATATATATATATATATATATATATATATATATATATATATATATATATATATATATATATATATATATATATATATATATATATATATTATATATATATATATATATATATATATAATATATAAAAAATTTGGAAATTTTAGAGAAGCATCAAATTTGAAGTTTATGAAAACAAAATAACTAATTATCTTCAAACCAAGTGATTTTACCTTAAGGTAACCTTGACTGTCTATAAGAAGATTCTCTGGCTTGAGATCTCGGTAAATAAGATCTAAGTAATGTAGATACTCGAACGCGAGCACAATCTGGGCAGCATAAAATCTTGAATGAGGCTCACTGAAAAGATTTTAAAAAAGTTGAGAAAAAAAAAATAAGAAAAATAATAAGAAATAAAAAAAAAAAAAATAATAATAATAATAATAATAATAATAATAATAATAATAATAATAATAATATTTTTTCCACTATTTATATTGCTGTATTTTAATGAAAAATTTAAAAAAGTTTATATATTTTCCAAGAAAATTAAAAATAAAAGTTTTAATTTAAAATTCTATTATTTATTGAGAATAATAATAATTTAAAACTTACAATATTGTATAATTACATTTGCAAAAAATATGCCTTATAAATTAAATAAAAAAAAAAAATAAATAAATAAAAAAAGTAACGAACGTGCTCATGAAGTTTTGAGACTACTTAGGGTTTATTTCAATACTTGCAGTAGTTAATATTGCATTAATAGTTACTTTTGCCACCGTACCAGCCAATAATTTTTTTTCTCTTAAGAAACTTAAAATGAATCAGTTTGATTTCCTAAAATTTTTCATTACCATTATTATAAAAAGCAAGAAGCTAGAGAAATTAAAATACTACTTTAGTTGGGGGAAAAAAAAAAAAAAATAGTGCATTGCAAAAGATAACTATTTTACATAAAATATTTAAGTTGATGGAATTTCTTTAAAATGGATTATAATTTGATAGTTTTTTTATAATTGTATAGTTAAAAAAAAAAAAAAAAAAAAAAAATAATTTATGAATGAATTTGCTTTTTCCAAAATCCTCCAAACTATTATGTACTGTTCAATTTCAAAAGAAATTTTCCACTTACAATATTGCCTAACCCAAAATCACAAAACACAATCTTCCTCCTAATTACACCTTTGAATAATCTTTTAATAGTAACCAAAAATTTGAGAAGTTTGGAAGATCTTCAAACAAAAAAAAAAATTCTGCTACACTGAAGAATAAACAGCAAACATAACTGCAATATTATCGTATCTACAAAACTCTGAAGGAATGCATGAAAAATAATTTAAAGGTTAACATCAAGATTTATTGACAGCATAATAAAAAAAAGAAAAATTTTATGCAATAAAAGTGATAAAACACACTAACGCCACTAGTCTCAACTTCAAGAACACGTCAAAACTCATGTTAATGATGCTACAAAAAAAAAAAAAAAAAAAAAAAAAAAAAAAAAAATACTACTGCTAAAAATGATACTAATAGTAATGATAATGATATATGCCTTTAAGATATTATTTGACCATGCAACAAAATGTGTAAATAACTAAACAAATAAAAAAAAATTTACTTACCTCAAACTTCTCCATAAATAATAATAATAATAAATAATAGATAATAATAATGACATAGCAAGCAAAATACTGCTTTCAAATAACTTGCCCAGAAAACAAAAGTATGAAGATTATAAAGGAAAAAAAATACATACGAAGAACAAAAATAAAGCAGCAGACAATGCTGAAGAAACAAAATACATGAGAGTAGCCAATTCCAAAAGTGATTCAAGAAAAGAACAACGATACAATCAACAGTATAAAAATATCAGTAGCAATACTTAGGATAAAACAACTGAAAATAGAAAAATAAATACACTCATACAAGACAAAAACTAAAAAGCCAGTAATGGAAGAAATACGTATACAAAACAATTGCAAACAAAAAAAAAAATAAATAAATAAAATAAGTAGCATTTAGTTTCAAAAGTTTAATATAAAATAACAAACTAAAAAAACGTTAAGCCGTTAATTACGAGGGGGGAAAACTTAATAATAGACAATACTGAAATAAAAATAAGTATGGAGATAATATTAGTAACGAAGCATCAAAAAATTAAAAAAGACTGCAGGAATAAAAAATTACACAACCGCTTACAATAATAATAATAATAATATAATAATAATAATAATAATAATTAAATAAAAAAAAGTAAATAAATAAAAACCGTGTGCAATATTAAAAAAACAAGAGGCAAATAAATATTAGTTCTGAGGAATAAGGATGATAATATTCCTCAGCCTTTATCAATCTCATTCTTTCCGCTTTCTCTCACCTAAACCGGCCAATTTTTCTGAGGTGCGAGAACATCTCCCCTCCAGGAACATATTCTAAAATCATATACAAATTCGAATTATCCTGCAAACAAGAACAAGGGTTTTTTAAAAGGAGACACAAAATCAAACGTTTTAAACAAACCTCATCATCATCATCGCTTCCAAAAAAAATTTCTTTCCCTTTCAATTAAAAACCAAAAAAAAAAAAATAAACAAAAATAAATAAAAAAAAGCAAAAAAAAAAAAAAAAAAAAAAAAAAAAAAGAAGGATCGTATTATTATTATTATTATTATATTGTAAAGATTTAAAAAAAAGATTTTGTATTTCGGTATATATATATATATATATATATATATATATATATATATATATATATATATATATATATATATATATATATATATATATATATATATATATATATATATATATATATATATAAACGAGGTACGGCAGTTATCATATCTAAATATTTATTTATATATAAAAGGTAGAGGTAAGAAATCAGCGGGCCCTCTATGTCATAGGAAGTTCTAACAAACACTTAAAAAAGATAAAATGACAAAAAAATCAGTAGAAAGAGACCGTCAAGAAAAAATTGAGAGCTTCAATTAGTTCAGAAAGAAAGAAAAATTACCGCCATTTTATTTGACGATAATTAATCGGTATATAAAATGGTAATGAAAACAACATCAAGGAAAAAATCTTAGGATACAGAACTAAATACAAAAAAAATATCTATCTTCCAAAGCTATTTTCAGCTAGAAGACGCTAAATACAAACAAGATACAAAATCCATGTAGCTAAGGGGAGAGAGAGAGAGAAAAAGAGATATCAATAATCACAATATTCTATCCCACGTCTTGAACTGTGTCGTCAAATATAAAATAAAAAAAAAGAAAAAAAAAAATCTTTTAATTTCCCTTTCAATATACTTTCTCTTTACACTTCAACAACAGTACCTAAACTTTTCTAAGCGCCGAAGATGCGAGAACATCTCTCCCCCTGGAACATAATCCATAACCATATACAAATGGCTGCTGTCCTGCAAAATGTCAATAAAATATAACCAAATAAAATAAATAAAAACAATGGACATGTTTTAATTTCCTATACAAAATAAAAAAAAATTAAAAAAAACTTTTGTAAACTATAAAAATAATAATTTGAAGGTTCCAAGAAATAAAATAATGAAACCATACAGACACCCTTTTAACTCAATCTTTAAGGAAAAAAATAAATAAAATAAAAACTTATAAACTGTAAAAATTAGTTAACAAAAATAAACCGAGATCAATATGCAAATATATACATAAAAAGACAAAACTTCCAATAGATTAAGTTATGTTTATCCTAACCTCATTAAAAGATGAAGAAAAAAAAAAAAAAAAAAAAAAAAAAAAAAAAAATATATATATATATATATATATATATATATATATATATATATATATATATATATATATATATATATATATATATATATATATATATATATATATATATATATATATATATATATATATTATATATATAGGAAAGCTATATTATACTAACTTGTGTAATGAATAATATAGGATAATAGTAAATATGAAAAAATGGCCAGAATTTTGAAGTGTTAGTAAGAAATTAAAAGAAAAAAAAAAAAGTAAGTTCAGCATTCCATCTTCAGTCTTCCCCTGACGAAACAGCCTTCTTAAAAAAAATTTAATTAGTCTGCTTAATTAATTTTTTTAATAATAAAAGTAAAAATTTTTTTCTATAAAAAAAAAATAGTTATTGAAATAATAGAAGGGTAAATTTGAATGTTATACTATAATAATATAAGTTTTTGAAGCACACTGCTGATCTATTTTAATATTAGCAGTAGCTTTTAAAAAATAAAAAATAAAAATAAATTTAAATAAAAAAAAAAAAGAAATATCACCTGACATTTTAATTAAGCTAAAGCAAAAAAAGAAATTCCTGTAAACAGTTCCTACTTTAAAAACAATAACGTTAAAATTTAGTACTCTGAAAGGCTAAATTGCACGTAACTTAAAAAAAAAGAAAAAAACTTTAAATTTGAGAGTTTAATTCCACATACTTCTTTTGCTTAGATTAAGAATTATCATATATGATTTAGCTTGTTTGTAGAACACAATCCTCATGATCCATTTTGTTTACAATAAGCATCTAATAATAAATTAGTATGTTATTTTAACTAGTGTAATTATACTTGCTACTACTGATTAGAAGTGAAATTTCTTCTTGTACTGATGGCAAAACCACTATATAGTATTAACCACAATTTAGCAAAAGCAGTATTAAGCTCAATGAGAAAAGAAGAGATGTTTTAATTTAATACAAACAGAGGAAGCATTTCCTATTGTGTTTGTTCAAATATCTTGCGAAGAAAAGACGAAATTTATAACATGAAAAATACAGACGAAGTTCACATCACTTTTTGACGAGTGTTTGTATTTAGGATAAAAAAATTTTGGTGATATATCTTTGGGATTAGTTACAACAGCAGCAAGCAAATTCATTTTTGAAATGCATTCTAAATAAAAGCTTCAAATTTATAAAATCCAATACAAAATGCTTATCCAATTTCATTACATCTGCCAAATTACAATTATTTTAACAAAGTTAGTATTCACAAAATTAGCCTAATTAATGTCATTAGTCTTACAACAATACTAGAATTCCTAAATCTAAAAACAAAACTTTAATCTCAAACAGTCAAACCTAATATTTTCTAGTTTACTCAGTCACATGGTACTGATAATTCAATATTTTATTTTCGCAATATTCTCATTTCACAATTCTACAAAATTATTTTTTAATGACCAACATTTTTTTTTCTTTACTATTGAGTCGAAGCTGGTCTGGGAAAGTTGGGTTCACCTGTAGCAACTTGCAAAACACAAAAGTGTTTCAAATATAAATGCTAAGACAATGAGTTATATCAGGCGATGAAGAAATGGATCGCCTGTTCAAGAAAATGCACTACTGGCACAAGAAGACCGAAAAGCCATATGCAAGAACTAATAAAACAATGGAAATATCTTGCCAAAAGTTAATTCTGATCGGATATGAACAGGTCTGAATTAAGATTCGTGACCAATCTATGGACAAGTAGCCATGGCCAGGTCAAATACAATATATAAAGAAAATGAAAAAAGATAAGCCATAAAGTTGTGGAAACGTCAAAGCACATATTCTGCGACTGCAAGATATTGGTGTAAGCATGAAGAAGTACTATACCCTGATGACAAAAAACAAAAAATGCATCTCCTAATAAAACAAATCATAGGCTACATTCGAATTATCAGAATGTACCAGGGATTTAATTAGATGGATTTATCACAAAATTATGTAGAAATAGCAGTGATTATGTAGAAAACGTTTGAAGCATTCTTGCCCATTTACTTTAAACTATTTTATTCAAACATAATTAATAAATCCTATTTACACATTACTTTCACTCTTTTGTCAGATTTGTTTTTAATATTTTTTTTTTTTACTTAAAATTATTTCTTTTACACTATTTCAGTGTTTATTGGGCTTGTTTTTAACACATTTATTCCTGATGATGGAATCTCAATCCAATTCTTCATCAGTCAATCATGTTAGCTTAAATAAAGTCCACTTTTTTTTCTCATTAAAAAAAAATTAAATAAATAATAAATAAAAAAATTGATGTGAAACAATTATACTTTTTATTTTCTCAAAATTTCATTACCTAAGGTTTAAGATCACATAGAAACTTTTTCATATGGTTTATAACCACAATTGCTTTTCATTTCATCAATCTATTTTTAAAAACTTTTATGCCACAATAGTCAGAAAAAAATTAAATATTTTTGTGTTGGTTTTAAAAATATTTTTTTGAATTTGTAGTTCATTTTTTAATAAAATTTTAAAATATATATATATATATATATATATATATATATATATATATATATATATATATATATATATATATATATATATATATATTATATATATATATATATATATATATATATATATATATATATATATATATATATATATATATTCCACTGCTGTAATATCTGCAATTTATTTATTTCTGCATTTCATTAATAATAATAATAATAATAATAATAATAATAATAATAATAATAATAATAATAATAATAAAGAATTCTTAACTACAATGAACTGAAATTTAACAAACTTTAAATTTTCACAATATCATTAGAAATGAATAAATATACTTATGTAAAATAAATCTCGATAATAATAATAATAATAATAATAATAATAATAATAATAATAATAATAATAATAATAATAATAATAAATATCTTACTTTAAAATGATATTCTAAACTGACGAGGAATGGAAAGGTAATTGCTTGTAGAATTCTCTTCTCATTTAGAGTATGTTCTACTTGTTTTAATTTGACTACCTGAAAAAGTGACAAACAAAAAGGTTAAAAGATTGGAAAATATTCTATTAAGAGGAAAAACCTATGGAGTAAAAATTTAAATATTAAACTGTTAATGGCAATAATAATAATAGTGGATTTATAGTAGTAAGAAAATTTGAAACGGTTATACATATTCATGTTGATGTGAAATGACTTACATATGTATGTTATAATAATATAATAATAATAATAATAATAATAATAATAATAATAATAATAATAATAATAATAATAAAAAAAAAATCAAAACCTATTTTAAGAAAACTTACATACCAAAAACAACTTAAATTAACTATTATAAAACTTTCTCGTATGTAAAGGGAATGTAAATTACATCATCATGGATGAAAACAAGTGACTTACATCTATTATCTACAACATTTACTTTGAAGAAGGTGAATAAATTCAAAAATATTTATGAATATGTAACACCCGCATTCTTACTCCTGACTTTTCAAATAATTTGTCCACTTTTATCAATTATTTTAATCAGTTCAATACATTGTACTATAAAACACCCACTGTATGCAAAAAAAAAAAATTTGATAACTTACTTTTTGCTTATCTAAAATTTTCATAGCATAATAATCTTTAGTTGCCTTTTTTTGAACTAACATCACTCTTCCAAAAGAACCTGTTCCAAGAGTTTTTATGCGCTCGAAATCATCTAAACTTGCTGTGTTCTGAAATTAAAAATTAAAAAATATTGAAGTTCATTGCAAAAAACAAAACAAAAACAAAAAAAACAAAAAAACAAAAATTCTTCTCAGAATCTCGAATGATAGTTTTGTTCTTCCAATATAAACAAATATTGACTTGTTAAGAATATACTGTATATATTTTAAAGACCAGTATTACAACTATTTTAAAAGTTCAAGTACACATTTTATATTAAATAACTAACAGTATTTTAAGAAGCATATACCTTTCTCTGAAGTATATTTATGTTCATACAGAAAGAAAAGCCTATTTTTTAAAAAAAAATATACATTTATATATATACAATGTCCTCGATCTGTGTTTGCATAAAAAAAAAAAAAAAAAAAAAAAAAAAAATATATATATATATATATATATATATATATATATATATATATATATATATATATATATATATATATATATATATATATATATATATATATATATATATATATATATATATATATATATATATATATATATATATATATATATATATATATATATATATATATATATATATATATATATATATATATATATATATATTAATAGTAGAGGAATAATATGAAAAATTACATTGGACTCTGATACAGATATTAACAAGTACTGATTCCAGTTCTGATGTTTCAAGTGGTAACATATTGCTAAAAACAACTACAGACTCTTTATACTAACACATAATGTATAATATTTGAAGATTACTATTTAAAATAACAGAATATGATCCAATTTATAAAGTATTTTTTTTCATCATGAAATAAATTTATTTGACATTTTACATCAAAAGTTTAGAAGTTTAGCTATTAAAACATAAGTAGAAATGTATGTTCTGCAATTAAAAATCAATAGTTATTTTTATAAACATATAGTAAAGAAAGAAAAATTAAAAAAAAAAATTAAAAGTATTTTAAAAAAAAAAAAAAAAAAAAAAAAAAAAATAAAAAATATATATATATATATATATATATATATATATATATATATATATATATATATATATATATATATATATATATATATATATATATATATATATATATATATATATATATATATATATATATATATATATATATATATATATATATATATATATATATATATATATATAACAAAATATTTTATTTTATCTTATCTTACAATATTTTTATCTTATTTTATAAATTTCATACTTTTTTTCATTTTTTTCTAACATACTGTATCTATTTTTTTATATGAAGCATTTACTTATTAATTACTATCTGTTAACTTTGATTTTTGTCTTTTGAACAGCTTACATTATTTTTCACTCTTCATTACAGATCTCTTGTTAACATGATCGTTTTATGAGCCTCCAATTTATTCAATCATTTATATCAATTCATTATTTATTCATTTTGTTAAATATTTTTTAAATGTCTTTTGTACTGAATCTAGAAGAATTAATTTAAGACATATATACTTTTATTTATCTAGCAAACCAATTTTACTTCATATATCCTAAATTAAATTTTAAATCTCCTGAGAAGGATTATCAACTTGTCAGATGGGACAGCATCCTTCATCATAATTCATTATCTTGCAGTACTCACTCCTTTATTAAGGTTTGCATTGATGGATGTAAATATCTTCTCAAGGAACTTCTACTGAGACCTCCTGTCATATTTTGCTAACTCTTTCTCTTTGCAATCATCTCCATTTCCTCCTCACTAGTCACTACTATATTCATCTAGCATGAACTTCATTCAGATCAGATGTGATCACAATCTCAATCTGGCTTGTCATTTTACATGTTGTAGTTTTTCATGTCAACACCAATTCTTACTCTTCTGTTCTGGTTTTTTCCAACATAGCTCTCAGATCTTATTTTTCATGCCAGAATTCTGCCATTTTCCCTTTTTAGTGATACTTCAGATTTCAATTCCACACAACAGAATAAGCATCAATATAATGTTGTATATTATTACTATTATTCCACTACTTTTCAACTTCTCCAAGGAACTTTTACAATTCAAATTTTCAAGTTCCTTTCCTTCCACAACTGCCTTCAATCTCTGTTACCTCTTTTCTACTCCAAATCAAAATATTTTACATCACTTACATTAATACTCAATCCTGCTTCCCATAACCTATCTGTGAAACAAATCACCATCTTCCTCTAACTGTGATCACCCTCACTTCAGCATGCCAGATCAGTATTAGTTACCATTTATCATCAAAGTCCTGCACTACCTCCCCTACTTTCTTCATTACCTTATCTAAATGTGTTATAAACACCAGTGATTATACCATAACCATTCTTGATTTTCATAATCTGCCATTCTTTGCATTTACAAATCTAACCACGCTACTGAGAGCTTTCCTTAATTCCAATTCACATTCTAACCCTTCATTATGCTATCATTTAATGTTTTTCTGGGTAGTGGATCAAAAAACTTTTACAAATTGATAAAGCCAACAAATAGCCTAATACCATCTTGATGAAGGTATCAAACCCAGAACTATAACGACTAGAATCACTCAACTATTTGAATCACAGTAACAGCTATATATATATATATATATATATATATATATATATATATATATATATATATATATATATATATATATATATATATATATATATATATATATATATATATATATATATATATATATATATATATATATATATATATATATATATATATATATATATATATATATATATATATATATATATATATATATATATATATATATATATATATATATATATATATATATATATATATATATATATATATATATATATATATATATATATATATATATATATATATATGGAGACAAGTAATGATACTAGCAAGCTTTATTAATTGAGACGATTTTGGTCAATTATTTTAATAATACTTAAAAACTAAATAAATTTTGTAAGTATCAATATCAGTAATAACTATCAATAACAAACACTAGAATATATTAATATTGATACTGGCAATTTTTTGTTATCAAGTGATGCAGCATAAGTTGAAAATTTGGTATCTGTGAAAATTTTACCATTAGAATCTCATATATATACACACATACACACCCACTCTATATATATATATATATATATATATATATATATATATATATATATATATATATATATATATATATATATATATATATA
>SEYY01019338.1:230000-237500 GCA_009176605.1 Armadillidium nasatum | reverse complement strand
AGCATCCCTCGGACAAACAGCATAAGAACAAGAAGTTAAACCAAGGTTTGCAAGGTTTAGTAGAAGAGAAAGATCAAAGAATGTAGTCTCCATGTAACAGAGAATCATCTCGGTAATGCATTCTGCACACTCCTAGGGATTCCTCCCATGAAAGAAATATTCATTCCACTAGAAATCAAAGTATGACCAACCAACTTGGACACTGAAATGTAACAAACATTTCCTTGCAATAAGCAGGGATCATTCTTGCAGAAGACTTGAAAAATAGAAGAGGATACAGAGATAAAAAAGCAATAGGAAGAACCAAGATGAGGATAAAGTTTAACAGCATAAGGAGAGAGATTAGAAGTTTTATAAAAAAAGGTCTAGGATACTGGATTCATTTCCAAGACGATCAGGGACACTAGTAGAGAGCTGCACCTACGACTCAAGGTCATTTTGGATGAAGAATTGGAAGGCATATTCATCGGCTGTATCATGAAAACTAGAAGTCATTGGCGGAGATGAACATTGAAATCACTTAAAATGATGATTTCTGAGAAAGGAGAAGATGAGAATGTGCTCTGTTTTGGAGTTCAGATAGTCAGTAGATTTAGAAGATAAATAAACAGAACAAATGAATTTAGTCATAGAATGGCAAGAGAGCTTAAGCCACAAGGTGGAAAATTCAGAAGACTCCACAATAGAGCCACAAGAGTAACAAAATCATTTCGCACATATGCATAACCTCCTACTTTGGCTGAAAATTGATAGAGACAGTAAGAGGAAACAGAAAATAGTTTGCTATCAGAACACTCAAGCACTTGAGGTGAGATCTAAAAAACAAAAAAAAGAGATTGTATTGAACACAGCAAATGTTTTAGAAATTAATGAATAAAATAGACTATGCACTAGGGCAAGTTGACTGCAAAGTTTTGGTGGTATCAACCCTATATATCTTATCAATAGTTTACCAATGTGACTTACAAATAACTGGGTGTTACAGATAGCAGAAATCTAAATTATATGGAGATTGAACATTTTCAATCTTGTTGAGGTATATTATAAGCACTCAATATTAGATAGTTTAAAATTATTGGTACTGGTTAAAATTTTGTATCACTCCATCCCTATATATATATATATATATATATATATATATATATATATATATATATATATATATATATATATATATATATATATATATATATATATATATGAGTATATAGAAACATGAGACAAACTGAAATGACTTTTGTTTACAAAAGATTGCCTTGTCAACTAAAAAAAAATGAAAATAGACCTATTGAACAAATTTATTTTATTTTTCATATATATATATTATATATAATATATATATATATATATATATATATATATATATATATATATATATATATATATATATATATATATATATATTATATATATATATATATATATATATATATTATATGGGTTAATAATTTCAGTCAGTTTGAACCACTTACATATTTCAAAAACTACTGAATGTACATAAAAAATGATTATATTTTTGGAATCCTTGTAGATTTTCAGGTGAGAAAAGCGTAAAATATTTGAAATAAAAAAAAAAAAAAAAAAAAAATACCTTTTTGTATGACAAGTTTAGAACTATCAAACTTAATTCAACTTATTTACCCTGAACTACCAAAGATTTTCGTTGTATACAGGCCTAACTGATGTATTACACTATATATATATATATATATATATAATTTCACATCATTTATAAGTTTCTTATTCATTAGCGAAATTTAAGTTATTCCAATTTCGAAAAATTTATATATATATAAAAAAAAAAGACATTGCCAGACGTACGATTCTTTCAAGCGATATTAAAGTAAATTATGACCATATGAGAAATTTCAATTTAAAAGTCATTCAGTTGAACAGCTTCTATCGTGACAATAGTAAAGTGACTCACTCACATCGTCACATGCTTGAAGGTCTTGTTTTGACCCTTCATGCAGATCCTAGGAAAACCATCCTTGAAAGTTCCCCTCCATGAATAGGGTAATACCAATTAGGTGTAATGTTTGAGAGAAAAAAATAAAATAAAAGGCAAATAATTAAGATTTGAAATTGAATACTGACATATTTATTCTTTTAAATTCTTTATACTGTCATCCAGCTTCTTTCAAAAATTACCCTTATTAAATATTTTAAGTAAAAATAACTAATGAATTTTACGTAAATTGGTTATTTAGCTTCACATTAGCAATGCTAATCTAGTATATTTAGTTTTAGAATATATATAAAATAAACCACAATATGAGTGACATATCTATGAATTAAAAAAATTATAATTTTGAAAGATTCCAATAATTTTTGCTTATATTTGTGGGTTAAACTGTAATTCCACTGTGGGAGAAGAGTACTTTCAAATTTTATTTACCTTTAAATTATATCTTAATATAAGGTAGACATCTTTACACAGAAAACACACGTGAGAAATCTAAAACTAAAACTAATATTCGTTCCTTATAAACAGCAGCCTAATGTTTAGATTAAAGAGATTTGTTCAAATTATCAATGTGACAATTACTGTGCTTCTTGAGTAATGTTAAAAAAAAGTCCCATATTATTGTATGTTAAAAGAAATGAAGTATTCAAAAATTTAGATTTCTGAGATCTACTCAAAAGCTTTAATAAAAAGATAAAATAAAGGAGCAATTACTAACAAATAGACTGGATGTCATACTGTATAACCTCGTATATATATATATATATATATATATATATATATATATATATATATATATATATATATATATATATATATATATATATATATATATATATATATATATATATATATATATATATATATATATATATATATATATATATATATATATATATATATATATATATATATATATATATATATATATATATATATATATATATATATATATATATATATATATATATATATATATATATATATATATATATATATATATTGGTAGATATTTTAACTATTACTAAATAAACAGAGAACTGACAAATCATAATATAAGCTATATTAAAAATTTGAAATATAAATATGTATTGATATTAGTTGACAGAATTAAAAGCTGTAAATATCAATAGCTTTTATATTGGAAAAGGTTAAGAATATCTCTGGTATATATTGATACTCAAACCATTTCAATAATTTCTATTTTCCCTATATATATATATATATATATATATATATATATATATATATATATATATATATATATATATATATATATATATATATATATATATATATATATATAAATTGCATATGTACTACATTTTTGTTAGTGATTAGGAAGAGCTTGCAAGCCAATAATATCATCTGCCACACTTAGGTTTACATAGTTATTATACATATGTAAATCTAAATAAATATATATCTAAATACATATCTAAATAAATATGTAAGTGATTTTATTCATACTAATATACAAATGATTTTGTAAGTTAGAAACATTACCATATATATATATATATATATATATATATATATATATATATATATATATATATATATATATATATATATATATATATATATATATATATATATCCTGAATTCTCTAAATGAGTTACTAAATAATCCATTGTTTTGCAAGGCCATTAATATTTACAATTGTCTTCATAGGTATGCCATTTATATGTAGGAGACTAACAACTTTATCTCATTACCATAGTTTGCAGCTTTAAAATTGTTAATGTGATATTGTGAAATTATTTAATTTATAAAACTGGTTCACAGCTATTTAAGAATAAAGGACATCTTCACACTGATATGGAGGTGGGGGAGTGGGGGAAGGGTTAAGGAAAACATTCAAATAATATGAAAATAAAGATTTTTTTTAAAGTATTTAATATATTTATAAAGTTCCACCATGCCTTGAAACCTTTTTCTTAATGGATTTAATATTACTTCAAAATAAATAAATAAATAAAAAATACGTAATAAATTGCGGAACAAAACTTATGCTAGAGTCGCTTACAACGCAATAAAAATTAAACTTTAAAATTTAATAAATGCATTGTTTTGCAAGCTCATGTAACATTATAACTCTGTCATTCTATAGCAATCATACCATTTAAACCTAAAATTTAAAAGGCCTACCATTTTCAGCTGGATCTCCTTTCTTAGCTGTGGCAGCATTTCCCATCGTTTATTAATTGGAAGACAATTCAGTTTTTACGAATGGACACTAATCAATTAATAAAGATTTGGTACAGTTTTTTATATATTTAATATTAACTATCCAAAATACGGCATACCACAAATAGACGCATAATTTACATCCTCCTCATACAAAATCATATCTTACACTGGCCCTCGGCGGATGAATATTTATGTGAAAATTATTATTGCTTATTTATTGAATGAAATTTTGGTCGTTATCATTACTCTACAATCACAGATACTATTTAACTAAGCATTTAATTATCAGGGGAAATTGTTAAAGTACTTAAAATAGCGATTTCAATTACACACTCATTGATTACTTTGATATCATTTCATTGATCAATTTAGTTGGGCGGTTCTGGGACCAAAATGGCTGTCTAAACTCTATGCTGTTGTTTCTATAGTAACCAATGTTGTCTGCTACCTGTTACTATAAATAACCGGACATAGGATGGGGTTACATAATACAAACAAAAGTCTTATATTTTTACTCTATTTATTTTATACGAAATGAAATTATAAAAGATGTATTATTATTATTTTTAAATAAAAGAAAATTGTATAATATTAATTATTTTGTTTTTAAAGAGCGCAATATTTTTAACAAAATAGTTTCCTTCGACTTGTTTCGCATTCAAGAGAAAAAAGTTTTAGAACAGTAACTATTTTATATATATATATATATATATATATATATATATATATATATATATATATATATATATATATATATATATATATATATATATATATATATATATATATATATATATATATATATATATATATATATATATATATATATATATATATATATATTCAAAGATAGCAGCAGCAAACTTAAAAATATCTATTATTTTGCTAATATAAGTGATATTTAAATACGTTAGTACACGAAGAACTATAATTAAAATTTTTTAAGAATGCTGAAATTTGAATGGATCGTTGGTATTTTCAGAGAAGAAAATAATTCTGAGATATTACTTTGTTTTTTGTTTCTACATAATTAATTCCTTGTTTAAGTGTGTGTGTGAGAGAGAGAGAGAGAGAGAGAGAGAGAGAGAGAGAGAGAGAGAGAGAGAGAGAGAGAGAGAGAGAGAGAGAGAGAGAGAGAGTCTAATTTAGAAAAATGTGAAACTGTAATTCAAAAATTTTCCCAGTAATCTTATACTACTGTCGTATATATATATATATATATATATATATATATATATATATATATATATATATATATATATATATATATATATATATATATATATATATATATATATATATATATATATATATATATATATATATATATATATATATATATATATAAACAACATTAAGTTTTAAACATCTATATGCACACAGGCAATTATTATTATTGTCATTATTATTATTATTATTATTATTATTATTATTATTATTATTATTATTATTATTATTATTATTATTATTATTATAATAATAATAATAAGTTATTTAAGATCAAATGCAATAAACCTTTCTCTCTTTCATGCCTCGATAACAATGTTTATGTATATCAGCCATGAGGAAGTTTATTGCAAAACAAATTTATTAACGTTATAATATTTATAGATTTAAATAATTTAATTAATTGTTTTTTTATATATAAGATTATTTTTAACATTGTTTGTTGTTTTGTTTGTTTTTTTGTTTTTTTTTTGGGGGGGGTTTATTTCTTATTTTACTTATTGAATTATTATTTAATGTTTGTTAACAATAAGTATATCATAATATCAGTGATGTTAAACTATGTTCTTTATTCATATATATTAGTTATTGTAGAAGTAAATATCTTTCATTGAGGAGGCTCGAGACACACGTCTGATCCTTATCTGTCCATCTCTCTGACCGCAGGTTTAACCGCTATGCTCAGTCTTACGTGTACTCCATTAGCAGAGTCTAGAACTTTCTCTCTCCCTTTTTTTTTTTTTTTTTTTTTTTTTTTTTTTTTTTTTTTTTTTTTTTTTTTTGTGAATCCACTTCGGGTTACACAATTCCAAACGTCATGTATCGGATCCTGTCGGCCTTTAACATTTATTTAAATTAAAAAAAAAACTATATTCAAAATATTAAACCACGAGTGTAAAGCAAATAAAAATACAAATTTCTATTAATTTTTAGCTGTAGCATTGACACTGTTAGAAAACTTTCAATAGAGTCAACCACAAAACTTTGCAATCTAAACTTCCCTCTTCCTTTTTTTTTTTTTTTTTTTGATTTGGGTTGTATCGTCGAAGATATTGAAGTACTGTGAAAGATTATATCGAATAAATGAAGGAATAGGATTTTTAAGGCAATGAAAACAACTGTGTTTTCTTTACTCTAATTAGAGATAAAAGAAAGATTAGAGCTCAGTTGCTGCAAGATTATTCTTCTAACATTATATATTTGATTTTGTTGCCGTTGAGTGAGTCCTATATTTCAAGTTGGAAGAAGCAATAAAGGGTAAAATCGTTGACATAAGAATGGACCTGATAGGAAGTAAAAGATAGGAAATCATTGATGGAAACTAGTTTAGAGAGTTGAATATAGAATTAGAACATTAGGGAACACTACTACTGATCGATTTAAAGGATGAACAGTTACCGTCTATAACAACTGCAAAAGAATTATCAGAAGAAAAAGTGAGGGTAAAAGTTACAGAAAAATGGGAAGATGTTGAAAGATAGAAGTTTAAAAATCAAAGCTTTTTGCAGATTTTACCTAAAGCTTTTGATATGTCAAGAGCGACAGCAAAGGATTCACTGAAGAGGAGGAAGAGCAAAGGCACAAGAGTCAGAGAAAAGGAAGAAAGATCACCAATCGAACATTCCATACGGAAGCCATAATGGTGATTCGAGATAAGTTTGGAAGTTTTAAGGTGTTTTCAAATTTTCCTGTTATGGATAGATTCGAAATCTTTGGGAAGAACAGAGATTAAAGCGATAGTCTGAGGATTGAGAACGATACACATTCTTCGTCGCAAGCTATGGAAAAGTATACGGAATACCAAGGTAGGGAACAAGTTCAGAAACTTAGGTCTTGAGGACCACAGGAGGGATATTGTCAGGACTATCTCTTTTTTTAATCTTAAGCTCAGAGGAGGAGTAGATAGAGCATCTTTATTTAAAGAAATACTGTTAGGTATAAATGAAATGGCTGGGAGGGAGGTGAAGTTGGAAGAATAGAATCGGATTCGAATATACTGTAGAATGAAATTGGATGCAAAAGGTAAGACAGCAGAACTACCAATAGAAGTTGCAAAACAAGGGAAAGAAGTAGAAACAGAATTAGAGTTGACTTTTTTTTTGAAAAAGTCCAGA
>SEYY01019338.1:195000-197500 GCA_009176605.1 Armadillidium nasatum | reverse complement strand
AGTCATTCGGAGCTATGCGCAAGGAGAAATCGCTCACATTTCCCGCTCCAGCCAGGCCTCGAACCCTAGACCTCTCGATTGCTTTCAAGAGTGCTCGATCGACTGAGCTAATATATATATATATATATATATATATATATATATATATATATATATATATATATATATATATATATATATATATATATATATATATATATATATATATATATATATATATATATATATATATATATATATATATATATATATATATATATATATATATATATATATATATATATATATATATATATATATATATATATAACGTTATTTCCGGTCACTCTATTCCAATAGTTGTTGACGGCCACTTCTTATCCTTTAAATCAATAAAATTTAATATTCCTTTCCAATTTTCAACTTTCTCTCAAAGGCTCAAAAAATGACCTTTTCTTTCACTTCTTTTCATACTTTACGTCGATGATATATCGCTGCAGTGCTCTTGTATATATATATATATATATATATATATTATATATATATATATAATATATATATATATATATATATATATATATATATATATATATATATATATATATATATATATATATATATATATATATATATATATATATATATATATATATATATATATATATATATATATATATATATATATATATATATATATATATATATATATATATATATATATATATTATATATTTTTTTTATATTTTTTTTTTTTTTTTTTTTTTTTTTTTTTTTTTTTTTTTTTTTTTTTTTTTTTTTTTTTTTTATTTATTTTTTTAGCTACGTCTTTTTTTATTATTAAGCTTTTCGCTTAAATAATAATTAATAAGTAAATATAGCTTAATTAAGTTATTTAAATTATAATTTTTTTTAAAAGTACTTAAATTTAAATTTAAATTTTTTTATATAAAAATGACGAAAATACGACTGATAAAATCAATTCACTGTATTTAAATTTTAAATTTTAAAGTAAAAAAGTAAACTGGATTATATTATTATTTTTAAAAATATATTATGGGTCTGTGTTATTTAATTTTATTATATTTCTTAAAGATAAATAATAAAACAAAAAAAAAAACTTATTTTTAGAGTTGGAACATTCAGCACTTAAATTTTGTTGAAAAATAAAGCAATAATTTCTATAATTAGAAAATACTTAAATAGACATAATTAGAACTTTGAATAGAATATTAAATATAAGTTAATTGGTCCAATTATATCAATTATTAAAAAAAAAAATCATCTATGAAAAATAAAGATTTTGTGCTAAATTTCTAAATGGTGGCACATTTCAGACCCAAGGTTTCTCTTTGGCTCAGTTTTTTTATTTACCTCTACAGTACTACATAATTCTGTAGAAGAAGCTAAATACAATAAATTTTTTTGAATAAGTTAATATTTATAGATACTAGATAGCTTTTATATTTAATTTTTTTTAATTAAATGAAATTTGTGATTTATTGCAAAATAAATAAATAAAAAATAATAAATTTATAAAAATATTTCTTTCGAAATTTTAAAATTAACAAATTTTATGAAACTCACTCGCTTTTTACAGTAAATATCTAAATCTAGAATTCAAAGGTAATTTAGGAAAAAATATTGTTGGACGTTGATTAGTTTTTTTTTCCCCCCCAGACCAATAAAATATGTAAATTTATATTGATTTTGATTTATTTTCTTTTTACAAATTCTCTTATGATATTGTGAACTTAGAAATATGAAGACAGTGACGTTATTTTTAAAAAAAAAAAATTAAAGAAATCAAAATAATAAAAAAAAATCATGATTAAAAAAAAAAAAATTTTGATTTTTTTTTTTTTTTTATTTTTATTATGATATATATAATATATATATATATATATATATATATATATATATTATATATATATATATATATATATATATATATATATATATATATATATATATTATCAAAATTAAAACCAAAATCAAAATTTTACTCAATCAATATTCATTTTTAATTTTTGAAGTATTATTTAATTTAATTTATTATTATTTAGTTAATTGATTTAAAAAATGAAGATAATTTTAACATTTTCTAGTTGATATATTTTGATAAATATTGATTTAAACTAAATGACATTTAAAAATATATTTGTAATTAATATTACTTTTGATAGAGTTTATTAATTAAAAAAAAATTGAATGTAATTTTAATATTTATTACTTAAAATATTATTTTTCTTAAATTAATTGAATTAAAATAAAATTAATTATTAAAATAATCAGTTAAATTACATTTTTGTTAATCAAATTAAGTTAATCTTTGGAGAAGATCTTTAACTTTATATTTTTATAATTATATTTTATATATCAAAAAGAATTAATTTAAGAAAAATCATTATTGGTAACTTTATCATTATTATTATTATTATTATTATTATTATTATTATTATTATTATTATTATTATTATTATTATTATTATTATTATTATTATTATTATTATTATTATTATTA
>SEYY01019338.1:172500-182500 GCA_009176605.1 Armadillidium nasatum | reverse complement strand
GCCTTACAAATAAAAACTTGAAGACAATAGTGTCTTGGGTGTCCCATAAGCTTAATCAATGTTTTATTTGAAAATTATGAAGTATTACAAGATTGGCAAGGTTTCTGTCGTGCATAGTCGAAAAGCTAGGAAGATTACACTTACTAAAGAATTATGGAATTGCAATTGACACCACCCCTCAGTTAAGAAGAAGACGGTGATGAGTGTAATATCTATGTATGTATGTATGTATGTATGTATGTATGTATGTATGTATGTATGTATGTATGTATGTATGTATGTATGTATGTATGTATGTATCTATCTATCTATCTATCTATCTATCTATCTATCTATCTATCTATCTATCTATCTATCTATCTATCTATCTATCTATCTATCTATATATATATATATATATATATATATATATATATATATATATATATATATATATATATATATATATATATATATATATATATATATATATATATATATATATATATATATAAAGGTCCAGCTAGGCTATTGAGATATACATATAAGTAGAAAGTCTGAGCATGTATTCAGTGATATCAATAGACGAAAAAAAAATTTGTTATTCTTTTGATTGGAGACTCCCTGCACAGGAGCGATGACTCAGCGTTTTGCTGTCATAATAATAAGTATTTAAGCATCAAGCAACGACTCAGTGATTAAAGGGCCTCTGAATAATTTGATCTATCTCCTATTTCATCTCTTCTATTGTATATTTGTTATGATGGTTGGTTAACCTTTAAGGATAAAATACGTTAAATATTAATATTATGACACAAGAGTGTTATGTATATATATATATATATATATATATATATATATATATATATTATATATATTATATATATATATATATATATATTATATATATTATATATATTAGGGATGGATGAAGTTGGAATATTTTTATACGGTATCGGGAATTATTAATTATCGGTATCGGTATATATGGTATCGGCTTACTTTCGGTATCGGAAAAAATTTATAAATAAGTAAAGTATCGGCATACCGGTATCGGTATCAGTTATCGGCATATTTTCGGGGTATCGGTAATCGGTATCGGTATCGGTATCGGTAAAATTTATGGTATGTATCCCTATATATATATATATATATATATATATATATATATATATATATATATATATATATATATATATATATATATATATATATATATATATATATATATATATATATATATATAATATATATATATATATATATATATATATATATATATATATATATATATATATATATATATATATATATATATATATATATATATATATATATATATATATATATATATATATATATATATATATATATATATATATATATATATATATATTATATATATATATATATATATATATATATATTTATATATATATTAGATTATTACTGAATTTTTTAATTTATAGGAGAAAAATTAGTTAGGAATTTTAGTTATATATAAAATTTTAATGGATTTATGAATGCAGATTGGGGCTTAACTCTTTGACGAAGAAGATTTAGAGACAGAACGTGGACAGGATGGTAAATAAGAAACTGTCGTTAATATTTTCACATTCCATATTTTTCATGGGTTTTAAGAGTGAAGTCAAAATAATTTTTATTCTTATATATATATATATATATATATATATATATATATATATATATATATATATATATATATATATATATATATATATATATATAGTATTATAATCTTTATAATAATATATCCACCATTATAATCTATTATTCCATTACTCCAAATTTATAAGTTTAATTAAGTGGTTGTAATTAGATTTAAAATCCCCTTTTCAAACCCATATATATATATATATATATATATATATATATATATATATATATATATATATATATATATATATATATATATATATATATATATATATATATAATATATATATATATATATATATATATATATATATATATATATATATATATATATATATATATATATATATATTATATATATATATATATATATATATATATATATATATATATATAATATTATATATATATATATATATATATATTATATATATATATATATATATATATATATATATATATATATATATATATATATTATATATATATATATATTATATATATATATATATATATATATATATATATATATATATATATATATATATATATATATATATATATATATATATATATTATATATATATATATATATATATATATATATATATATATATATATATATATATATATATATATATATATATATATATAAAGTTGAGTGAACTCACTCAAAAGCTTAAAAGATAATTTGTCATTTCAGCATTTACATTTACGCAGTCAGATTCATTTATTTTATTATTGTTATTATTATTATTATTATTATTATTATTATTATTATTATTATTATTATTATTATTATTATTATTATTTCTCGGGTGTTTATAGAATCGTGGTCGTTCACCAGCCAGTGAGTCAATGAACGAGTAAAAATTTCTTTCAAATTTGTTACATGAATTTCATTGAAACTGCAAAATAGAAATTATTTATGTATATAAGATTGTTTTAATTAGATTAAAAGCACATTATAAGGTTTGGCTGAGCACCACACGGCATCCCAACTCATCGAACAAAACCGCAACCGCAACCGCAACCGCAACCGCAACCGCACAGCATCTCAACGCGAAGCAACGCACCGTATAACCAGTCATTTTTTCATACTAGTACATTATCATTGTTTCTGCCATGTGTACCACTCTATTTTTCAACCGCACCACACCGCAATAAACCACTCCGCAATACACCTCACAGCACGAGTGCGCCACCGAACCTTACATTATTTATAAACTCAATATTTAAAAAACATATTCAGGTACTATATATATATATATATATATATATATATATATATATATATATATATATATATATATATATATATATATATATATATATATATATATATATATATATAAATATATACTGCAAAAATAGTCCTAACGAATTGTTGGGACAAGTGACAAAAATGTCACAACAAATTTTTCAGTTATTTTCTTATTAGAAAATAAATCGGATGAAGCGACTTTTTTATGCTAAACATGTCTTTTCTCTATTGAGAACTTTACTGTGACATATTTGCCACTTGTCCCAACGATTCGTTAGGACAATTTTTGCAGTGATAAAGAGCAAGCTTAAAAAAGAAAGAAAGAAAGAAAAAAAAGACACGTAATCAAACTAATTGTTTGTTCTGTATTGTATTACAATTCTCATTTGTATCGGACACATATTGTATATAAGGGGGAAGTTCCAAGCACATAGCTTGATGTGAAAAGGCAAAGTCATGGACGTTATTATTATTATTATTATTATTATTATTATTATTTATTCTGATTATTTTTAAACTTTTACTATTATATTATTATTATTATTATTATTATTATTATTATTATTATTATTATTATTATTATTATTATTATTATTATTATTATTATTATTATTATTATTATTATTATTATTATTATTATTTAATATTATTATTATCTATTATATTATTATTATTATTATTATTATTATTATTAATTATTATATTATTATTATTATTATTATTATTATTATTATTATTATTATTATTATTATTATTATTATTATATATTATATATATTACTATTATTATTATTATTATTATTATTATTATTATTATTATTATTATTATTATTATTATTATTATTATTATTATTATTATTATTATATTATTATTATCATTATTATTATTATTATTATTATTATTATTATTATTATTATTATTATTATTATTATTATTATTATTATTATTATTATTATTATATTATTATTATTATTATTATTCATTATTATTATTATTATTATTATTATTATATTATTATTATTATTATTATTATTATTATTATTATTATTATTATTATTATTATTATTATTATTTTATTTTTTTTTTAATGTTTTATTTTTTTTTTTACTTTTTTTTTTTCTGGCTTGATCTTTTTTCCTTTTTTTTAAATGTTGAATTTTGAATTGGCAAAGAATAAATTTTAAAAAAAAAATATTAAAATTATAAAAAATTATTAAAATAGTTTATAATATATATATATATATATAATATATATATATATATATATATATATATATATATATATATATATATATATATATATATATATATATATATATATATATATATATATATATATATATATATATATAAATTATTAATTTGAAACTGTTCATATTTTAAACGGTTTTTAATATGAATTATTTTTTTCAGGTCTCCCCCTTCAGAGTTCACTCCAAATTCGATTCACTTCTGAAGAAACGGCTGTTAATGTTCCTCTGAAAGACAAATATTTAATAATACCTTCCTTTTCAAGTTAAGTTCAAGAAATTATTGGAATTTATATCAAGGTTTGTGGTTCCTGTGATGAAGTATTGTAAACTTTGGGTTTGGTAAAGGAAAAATATTTCGATTTTCGTAAAAAAAAAAAAGTCTATTTTATCGGTTGATCTTGCTACAAATGTGAAAATCCTCTCAGTACTGAATAGAACCTTGTTTATTACACTATTCTTTAGGAATTAATCACAGAGTCGGATGCAAATAGATTTATTCTTTGTTAATAGTCCTAGATATACAAATCGTACAACAATTGAATGTGGTGTGACTTTTTTAGGCAATTTAGTTGGAAAGATTAAGTAACTGTTGGTTTGAAATCTTCACCAGTTTAAATGCTTCCTGTACCGATGAATTTGAATTTTTCAAATTTTTCACAGAAAAGTTGAAAATCTTGGGAGAAACTATTTTCAATAGTATTTAGAGCTCTTTACCTTGTCTAAACAAACGCTTCCGTTTCTATCAAGTAACTTGAAAGTTTCCACCTGAAGTGTTGAAAGTGTAACTTCTCAAAACCTTTAAATTTTCGTGTTGTTTTACATAAAATTTCATTTGCTTTAAAATTTTTCGAGTCTACCACAAATGTGATGATTTGGAAACATCTTAGTTCTTGTTAGCTTGTCTCAGATCATAATTATACGTTCTGAAAGAACCGCTCCATTGATGATCATCCCCTTCTCTTTTGCTAAACAACTATATCATCTTCCTTAAAACAGAGCTATTAGAGCTGCCTTTGCTCACTGCTAATTCTCTATCCTTTGAGGATACTTTATTCGACTTGAATTACCAATAGTCTCTTCCTTTGTTGTTCAAGATTTCTAGTCCCAGATTTAGCCGATTTGCTCATTCTTTCTTCATTCCTTAAGGCACTCTATTAGCAATTTTTCTGTTTTTTTCATTTCCATTAACTTTTGTGCACTTTCAAAAGCCACGCACAGGGACATAAAAGCCATTAGTTGATGAGTGAATTTGATTTACTCTTATATATATATATATATATATATATATATATATATATATATATATATATATATATATATATATATATATATATATATATATATATATATATATAAGCTTTCCCACAATCGTGGGGTGGTGTCTATCGCAGGCCAGGTCCCACTAAGCTAAGGAAACTTATCCCACTATAACTCCCACACTCAAATTTATCACCCTTACCTTTATACAAAGGAACCACACATGCATCCTGACAATCTTTGGGTACCAGACCCGTTGCCGAGCATAAATTAAGTAATCTTACCATCAATTCTACCTCACTTACACCCCTTTCCAGCATTATCTCTCCACTTATTCAATCCAAACTCGTAGATTTGCCTCTTCACACTTTCCTCAAGGCTTTACCTATTTCTTCTATCAGGATTACCCCTTCAGACTCATCCATCATCTCTCCCCCACCCCTCATCCCTCACATTCGACAACCTATTAAAATACTTCATCAATCTTGCCCCTACCTCACTTTCTTCTTGTCTTATTTCTTCCGTCTATGCCATTTATCCCTCTCCCCTCACCTCCCCTTTATTCCTTACCTTATTCATCTCCTTCCAAATCATCTTATTCCTTTCCCTAAATCCCACCACTATTTTAATACCTCATTTCACATCTGCTCTTTCTTTTGCACTTCTTACCTCTCTTTTAGCAATCCTCATTTTATCTTTATAAGCCTCCCATTCCTCTGTCTTATTTGTACCCCAAATTTTTTTTTTCAAAAAGCTATCTTTTTATCCCTCACAGCAATACTCACTTCCTCACACCACCATTAACTTCCTTTTCTTTTACCTTTCGCTCTCACCCTCCGTACCCAAAAAACATAACTCTTACTTTCTACCAACGATTCCCTTAACCTTCCTTAATCCTCCACCACTCTCCCAACAGCACTTCCTTTTACATAATCCCATCTTAAACTAAGCTCTCATCAAAATTGCTTTCCCACTTCCTCTTCAGACATTATCTCCACTTTCACAATCTCTACTACTCTTCTTGTAAACTCAATCTTCCTCCATCCTCCTCTCCCTATATATATATATATATATATATATATATATATATATATATATATATATATATATATATATATATATATATATATATATATATATATATATATATATATATATATATATATATATATATATAATATATATATATATATATATATAATATGCAATATGAAACAATTATAACGCATTAACACAGCCATTTATGTACCCTTTAATAGTTGCCAACGGAGATAATTATCAAAATATAGCATAAATTATTGTAAGGTTGCAGTATATATATATATATATATATATATATATATATATATATATATATATATATATATATATATATATATATATATATATATATATATATATATATATATAGTATATAGATGACAGAAAAAGATAAAAAGAGGAAGATGATAATTGAAAGAGAAAGAATATATTAGAAAGAGAAAGAAATAGAAAAAGATAAAAGGAGGAAGATAAAGATTAATCCTTGACACGCGAAACAAGGTCACTGGTTCTAAGAGAGATTCCTTTTAAAAGGATTAAATATTAAGATTTCATCAGAAAAAATAAAGAAAATAGAAAAGACGTGTTTCACATAAATTATTTATTTTATTTCTTTAAATTATATATTTATATTGAATTCCTTTTCCTTATATATATATATATATATTATATATATATATATATATATATATATATATATATATATATATATATATATATATATATATATATATATATATATATATATATATATATATATATATATATATAGTATATATATATATATATATATATATATATATATATATATATATATATATATATATATATATATATATATATATATATATATATATATATATATATATATATATATATATATATATATATATATATATATATATATATATATATATATATATATATATATATATATATATATATATATATATATATATATATATATATATATATATATATATATATATATATATATATATATATATATATATATATATATATATATTATATATATATATATATATATATATATATATATATTAATATATATATATATATATATATATATATATATATATATATATATATATATATATTATATCTCCTCCGGTAGGCAACGGCTGAAGTCCTACCAAAATTCCACCAGAGAGATTGGAAAAAATTTAGGCCGACATGACGAGATACACTGTGCTTGAAAGTATGCAAGTCAAAAGAAGTTGGGAAAACAGACAAAGGGAGTGTGTTCCAGCTTTACCAATAGAGTATATGTAAGATTGAGCGGTTAAGTCTGGGGTTGGAGAGTTAGACAGAGAAAAGATGAAACTATGTATGTAATATATATATATATATATATATATATATATATATATATATATATATATATATATATATATATATATATATATATATATATATATATATATATATATATATATATATATATATATATATATATATATATATATATATATATATATATATAATAAATAAATATAAATTAAAATAATTTTTTCTAAAGGTGAAGACATTTAAAATGATTTTTAAATAATTTAGATAGAGATAATTGTATAAAATAAATGCTTTACTTATTTAAATTTTAAATTTAATTTTAATCAAAAAAAAAAAAAAAAAAAAAAAAAAATTTTTAATTAAATATTTATTTTTATTATATAATTCATTTAATTTTTGTTATTATTTATTGACTAATTAAAAATATTTTATTAATAATAAAGATTTAACAAATAATAATAATTTATTATGACGATATTAATTGTTTTCTTACTTAATTATTCATATTTATTTATTTATTTATTTATTTATAATTATATATTTATTAACTATTTATTAATTTAAATTTTTTTTTAAAAAATTTAAAAAAAATTTATTCATCATTAAAAAAAATTTATTATTTATTATTTTTTATTTATTTTTTTAATTATTTATTTTATATTTTTACTTTTATTCATTTACTTTTATTAAATTATTTATTTACATTTTTTAGTTATTTTCTTTTTATTTGCTTATTTATTATTTTTATCTATATATATTATTGTTATTTATTTATTTTTTAATTTTTTTTTATTGTTAATTTCTTTATTCATTTATTTCTTTTTTAATTTTTATTTATTTATTTTTTATATTATTTAATTTATTTATTTAAATTATTATTTGAAGAACACTTATTTTATTTTTTTCTTTTTTTTTTGTTTTTTGAATATTATTTATTCCTATAATATAATATATATATATATATATATTATATATATATATATATATAATATATATATATATATATATATATATATATATATATTATATATATATATATATATATATATATATATATATATATATATATATATATATATATATATATATATATATATATATATATATATATATATATATATATATATATATATATATATATATATATATATATGTATATGAGACCATAGATTATATTTATATATTTCTCCAGAGGAGAAAGTGTATAACGTTATCAAAATTAAAATATTGAAGGTGTTAAAAACATTGTAAGTCAAAGGAAATGGAGAAAAATGAGAAAGGAAGTGTGATAGTAAATTTCCAGATAAGGTTTATAAATGAGAGTATTTTGAGTATAGGTTTGTAGTCTTAGAACGGGCAGAGATTGGAAAAGAATGTCATTTAAAGCAGAGTTAGACCACTTTTCATCAAAGGAGGAGGTATGGAACTATGTGTTAAAAAGGACAATGCTCATTGTTGTATGGATTGGTAAGGTGTGTGATATGTAACTTGCAATTTGCTTTTATATTTATGTTACATTTCAGATCATTATAATAGAATAGGATATAACAGAAATAAAGCAATATATCGAACTATATATAACATGAGTGACTATATATATATATATATATTGAAGAAATTATTCATAATGGTAATGTTATGCTCATTTTAAAGAAATTTAAATAACTGTTCCTATTAAAATAGTTTCGCTCGTTATCTGAATTATTAAAATCATTATTTTTATTCATTATATTCAAAAACTTAAATTAATCTTTATTACGAATTATATAGAATATGCAATAAAGCAAATAGGGGTGTTTTAATGATGATATCATGGATAATGATAATAATGGTAATAATAATAATAATAATAATAATAATAATAATAATAATAATAATAATAATAATAATAATAATAATAATAATAATTTAATTTTTTTATTTATATTTTTATTATTATTATTATTATTATTATTATTATTATTATTTATTATTATTATTATTATTATTATTATTATTATTATTATTATTATTATTATTATTATTATTATTATTATTATTATTATTATAATTTTTATTATTATTAATTATTTTATTAAAATAAAGCTAATAATTAAATAATAGTATATATAATAATATTAATTATAATAATAATAATAATTATAATAATAATAATAATAATATAATAATAATAATAATAATAATAAGAAGAAGAAAAAAAAGAAGAAGAAGAAAAAGA
>SEYY01019338.1:117500-122500 GCA_009176605.1 Armadillidium nasatum | reverse complement strand
TATATATATATATATATATATAATATATATATATATATATATATATATATATATATATATATATATATATATATATATATATATATATATATATATATATATATATATATATATATATATATATATATATATATATATATATATATATATATATATATATATATATATATATATATATATATATATATATATATATATATATATATAATATATATATATATATATATATATATATATATATAATATATTAATA
Organism: Armadillidium nasatum; assembly: GCA_009176605.1. Taxonomy (NCBI): domain Eukaryota; kingdom Metazoa; phylum Arthropoda; class Malacostraca; order Isopoda; family Armadillidiidae; genus Armadillidium; species Armadillidium nasatum. Next base: position 122,247 of record SEYY01019338.1, on the reverse strand, counting down.
TATATAATATATATATATATATATATATATATATATATATATATATACATATATATAATATATATATATATAATATATATATATATATATATATATATAGTATATATATATATATATATATATAATATATATATATATAGCAGTGTGAAGCAGAAATAGCTTTAAGTTGTTGTTCTCTTTACAAGTGTTGCTAATAGCGTAAAGAATAACTGCAATTATTTTCTAATATAACAGTGTACGACGTTTAATAACCATGAAGATAGTCTTCCTACATGAATTTCTTGCTTTAATAGAACTAATTATTATCGAAATAAACTCTGTTGCAGATAACTAGTGTGAGTTTTTGAGGACAATTCAAAGTCCCTCGCTTTGGGGATTGAAAATGGAATGGAAAAGGGGAAGTAGAACTCTTTCTATTAGGAAACCTTCAAACACATTATAAAGTGATACCTAGCCACGCTTCTATCTTAAAAATCCTAACTAAATTTGTTGGATAATTCCACGGGACTTCGAGTAACTTTTAGTAAGTCTGAATCGGGCCCTGAGCAATAATCAAAAGTTCCATCATGGCTTTACAGGAATTGGAAGAGAGAGAGAGAGAGAGAGAAAGAAGATGAAGATGATGAATGAATATGAGTATAGATAAGATGAGTTAGAGATGAGATGAGATAATAATGATAATATTAGTTAGAATGCAAGCAGCAGACAGTCGGCAGCAGGAAGGCTGAGAGGAGAGTAGCGGAGCATAGAGAAGGAGATAAGAATGAGCAATCGAGTACAGCCAACTACAGGTAAATTATCGCATAATGTCGATGAGAAATAGGCAGCTTGTGAGTAACAGTGGGTTTCTTAAAAAGAATGCAGATAAGATTATATGATTTATCAATGACAGGGAAACAACAGGGAAAATTGGGTAAATAGGGGTAGAATTCCCTGAAGAAAAGAGTTCATAGACAGATGAGGTGGATGGTTAAAGGACACAAACATCATGTGGGAGATGACAGATATCACGATATATAAAAGATATGCAGTGAGAACATCATTTTAGGGAACTTGAGTCTTGTCTTATGTTGAGATGAACACAGGGGTTGTTCAATTGTCAGTGATCGACCCAATTTAATATATTATTTAGGAGATTAATTATAATTAGTATTGCCTTATATATATGAGTGTGTCTATCTATGGGTGTGTCTTCGTGGTAGGATGTTAGTATTGGCTTTTGTAACGTGTTAGGAATACGTGTATCACTGATATTTATCGTTCTATTTAGTTATGCCTCATCCTGAGGTGCTACTAGGCTATCTTAGTTATAAATATATTATGAGGGTAGTATATGGTATATGATATGATGTAGCTCATATAGGCTACTTAGTAACTTCAATTCAGTTTGTTATGTATGCGGTTTTTATTATTATTTATTTTATGTTTATTATGTGGTACTAGCTATTATATTCTATTTTTAGTATTAAAGGCGGCGTAGTAGGTACGACTATATCTGTAACGACCTAGCGTTAGGGTATTGCTTATGTATAGAGTAAATCTCTCAGTTATTTGCGTTTTATGAATAATAATAGTTGATTATTCTCATAAGTTAGTACATATTAGATATCAACTAGAGGAATATAATATTGATATTATTAACTATATATTTGACCTAGTTGGTCGGCGATGCGAGCTGAGCTAATCATTATCTTTGATTATATTATATATATTTTAATTATATAATCTTTATATTTATAATAATATATTTATATATTATATATTATATTTATACTCTTAACTTATATAATTATTATATAATATATTATCTTTATATTATATATTATATTATAATATATAATCATATATATACCTATAAGATATACGAGCCGAATGATAGATAGACTAGTACCGTGAGGGTACTTATAGTCCTATTACTCTTTATTATATATATACTTAGTTGTCTATATATCTATTTCTCCCCACCACACACTAGTACGAGGGCGGCCTATAGAGTAGCGATATAGTAAATTATTATACTAAGTATTATACGTAATATAATTAATCGTAATATATTCATTTCAAATCTTTCACTTTCTCTTCTATATCTCACTCTATCTACTATTTATTAATTTATAAATTAATATATAATATTAATTAATTATATATACATATTATTCTTATATATTCTTTATATTTATAATAATATTTAATTTAATATAATATAGATTATACATATATATATATACTATTACTTTAATATTACTTTATACTATAGCTCATACTAATATGTTTATGATATATATATACTATCTTGATTATAGTTACTTCATTTTACTACGACACCTAAATTATATCTGAGCCGCTTATATGGATAACCACTCGTGAGGGACACTACTCACTCACTCATTATTTAGCATATATTATTCTCACTAATTCACTCACCCTTACTAGAGTATAGACTTCCTTCTATACTCACACTACACTATAATATTATATTTATACGACTTTCTTATCTACGTATTATATCATATCATTCAGTATATTATATGAATATTCTGGATACCTTTTACTCATCATAATAGATATATAGTCTATATTGAGCCCCACCTTATCCTATATAATTATGTATTATTAGCTAAAGGGGAGTAGTCACTCATCTAGTATAGCTGGGCGTTCGTATTTTGTCTAGCGAGAATTATAATATTTTTTACATTCTTCGCAAGTTATACTTCACATTATATCACGCGTTCTCTCTCACTGCCTGTTATGTAATATTAGAGTCTGAGCTCTCTATACTTAGGGTTGATTATATGGTTATTTATTACCTATGTCTTATTTTTTAGTGTATATGATGAGTTACGTAGGCTATATAATACACTTTACACGATTACCTACTTTATCCCACTTTTGACACAATTACATTTAATATATTCACATAATGCTATGACAAGGGTGTTGTGAGCCCTGACTCTTTTCTAATAAGATATCTTAGCGCGGCAATGGTCGGGTACTGTCCATAACCTTTTACAGGAGTGTCCGTATAGCACTAAAGGGGTAATATACTTATAAATCTGCTCTATATATATCATATATTATTGTGTTAAGACATATATATAGGTACTCCTAGTGAGCTTGTTCGCTGTGGTATGACTTCACCAATTATCTTATCCACCTACTGATATAAGTATGTATGAATATAAAATTATTCAATCACTATTTACCCTACCATATATTATTTGATTTTCCTGTTCACTGAGAAATATAATTTTATTTCCTCACTTTACTTATATAATTTACAGACTACTATATATATATATATATATACCAACGTCTGTGCACCTAACTAGAAATATTCCGTTAGTTGTTGAGGGGCATGTATGTGTTATGTTTTTCTTCATACAATATGCTTACCTAGTATACCCCTTACCATTTGAATTGGTACTCCTGGTACTAGTGAGCAGTTGAGTGAGTTGTGTGATAGACTAAATTACTATATTGATATTATTTTCATAATATAATTATATAATATTCATTAATATATTAAATTATATATATATTATATATTATATATATCTATTATTTATATAATATTATCTATATATATTTATATATATATATTAATAATATTAATTTTAACTATTATAATTATATATTATTATATTTTATTCTTATCATTATAAATATATATTATAATATTATTATATATATATATTATATTAATCTATTCTTATTATTATTATATAATATTATATTATAATATTAATATATACTCTATATATATATAATATATTACTTATTTATATAATAATATTATTATTAATATATATATTATATATATATAATATTACTTCTTATATATATTATAATATATATATATTAATAATATTATAAATAAATATATATATAATATAATATAAATATATATTTATATATATAATTAATATATAATAATAATTATTAAATATATTATATCTAATTCTCTATTTTCTATATCTCTTATAGTATATCTATATATTTTAACCTAAGTGTATATATACTATATATTATATAATATATTATATATATATATATATATAATATATATATAATATATACTAATTATAATATAATTTATATAATTATAATATAAATAATATAAATAGTTACTATATATATAGAATTTAAATCAAATGAGTTATACTAATACCAAAGTCGTTTAACATTAAAACAAAAAAATTTTTAGACTCACCATTTTTGATATTACAACGTGAGAAGGGCGAGTTTTTCATTTATGTCACTCTTCTTACAGATTAAGTGTTCTATCTATTATTATTAGAATCGCAACTCATGCTGGTAACCCAGATGTGACATAATTTCACAAAACTAAGGTGATTGGAAAGAGATGGTACCGTTCAGAAAAGGATTTAAACTCGTCAACCTCATCACAAAATTTATATGAAAACATTATTTCCCATGTGGCCCAAGGTTCCTTAAAAGTAGTGGTAAATGATTAGACATCTCTTTCAAGCACCTTTCTTTTAACTATATGTAGAAAAAGAAAGGTAGATAGAAATGAACGAGCAAAGTGAATGAGAGAGCATGAAAGAAGGGAGCTTAGAGAGAAGAGCCGCAGGCTACTTTCTATTAAAAGGCTTGAAATTGTCAAGCGTCACCTCACAAGATTGCATTTTCAACGGCCAAAAGCTCACACCGGTAGGATTGAAAAGGAGGTCTCTTGTCTGTTTTCTTTTTTCCTTTAAAAGTTATTCTGATTATACGTAGAATG
>SEYY01019338.1:75000-77500 GCA_009176605.1 Armadillidium nasatum | reverse complement strand
TGGCTTATCAGTATAAAGTGAAATCGCAAGTTAGAAACGTCTGTTCCTTTTCCTTACAGTATATACTAGCTCATAATTAGATTATGGCTTCTATTCATTTCGCCAAATTAACCACATTATCATCACAGCTAGAACCAATTCAAAACGTGGATTTTGTGTTGTCACTGAGTCTTCTCATTATTTCCCAATGGTAGCTTTAAGGACGAAACAAACATAGTGAATCCCTAACTAAGAAGAGAGCCTGGTGCTTTTCACCTATATCTAACCTAAGGATCATAATACTTTGCATTTCAATTCATGGAAGATGAGACTCAAAATTCGACTTACTGATTGTTTGCCAGAGATGCATCCCTCTTTTTCTCTTCTTTAAGCATATCATTCTGTGAGGCGTTGTCACACACCTTTGACAAGACTATACACTACATGTCTCATTCCCACAACTTTTATCGGTAACGCCATAGCTTTAAAACTTTAAGAAAGTTGCCTAGAAGCTATAATTAAATATTCCACTGAACCCCAGTCCACTGACAGGTTCACTTGGAAAGAAGCTATCTTGCTGTATATATATATATATATATATATATATATATATATATATATATATATATATATATATATATATATATATATATATATATATATATATATATATATATATATATATATATTATATATAATATATATATATTAATTATTTATTTATTATTGTCTACCAAAAAAAATCGTTTTTTGTCAGATAAAATAGAAAACCAGTCAATAAATAAATTTTAGCGATAACAATTTTATTTTTAAAGTAAAACTAAAAACTTTCAAATTGATTTTATTTCTGTTATAAAATTTACCCGTTTAATTTAATTCACGTAATATCGATAAAGCTATAAAAACGATTGTAATTATAACCATGAAACAGCATAAAACATTCGCTTGACTGAATAGTAATAATAGTAATAATGATAATAATAATAATAATAATAATAATAATAATAATAATAATAATAATAATAATAATAATAAAAATAATAATAATAATAATATAGTAATAATAATAACATATAATATTAATAATAATAATAATAAAAAAAAAATATAATAATAATAATATAATAATAATAATAATATAAAAATAATAATAATAATAATAATAATAATAATAATAATAATAATAATAATAATAATAATAATGATAATAATAATGATAATAATAATAATAATAATAATAATAATAATAATAATAATAATAATAATAATAATAATAATAATAATAATAATAATAATAATAATAATAATTTAATAAAGCAATAGAAACTCTTTTAATTAAAAAAATAATTTATAGATAAAAAAAAATTGTTGAGATAATCTGATAAACAGGTTTAATCTTCTTAAATATGACAAAAATTTATGAAAGATTGATAGAAAAATTCATATTGGAATTGGAAGGAAAAAAAAAATTAGTGAATTAACTGAATAATTATTTAATCATATTATTAAATAGTTATAGACTAGATCTAATGATCCATGTAAGTGAAAGAACAAATGGCATTTGATTTATTTATTTATTTATTTATTTATTTATTTATTTATTTATTTTTTTAACGAAAATCATTTCAAATTAATTGTGCAATATTTTATAAACTTCAAATATTATTTTTGAATATTTATTCTCAAAATTGTCAAGAGTTTAGTCCATTTATCGATGGACTAGAGGCAATGTAAAATAACCAGTGGCGAGTTGTAGCCTCTACGACCAGTTCTCCCTAACCGGTTGGTAAATTTTTTTCTCCTATGAAAGCTAACCGGTTTCTGCATCCATTTTGTTGTTTAATCAAACAAAAAAGTCTTTTGACTAAGCAGAGAGTCAGTAGTTTAAATTTGGGTAGCTCACAACTGAATATAACTCTTGTAAAAAGAAGGGAGTTGAAACTCCGTAGTATTTAATTAAAAATATGATAACAACGAAAGGAAAGACAAGAAAAGATACATCACCTATCCCCACAAATTTCAAAGAAATGCAATGAAATCTGTAATAATGTATGTAAAATGTATTTTGAATAGGGTTATATAATTGAGATTCCTAAAGCTAACTGTGGGTTGGGTAAACATAAATGATAGAGCAAGATTGTTTGGTTTTGTCATAACAGAACTTTGAAACGAGAATTAGTAATGCAAGCATTTTTTATTTATTTTATTTTTTTTATTTATTTTTTTTTTTTTCAATTTACACTGAAATATGAGGAAGAATCCTTGAGCATATACTTACTGATGTATAAAGTGTTTTGGAAGAACACAACGCCATTAAAGTCGTCATACATACCTGAAAATAATAAAATTTAACATTATTAAAAAAGAAAATGTTTTCAAATCTGAATGCAAACACAAAAACTTTATGAAGGAAAAAGATTATGAATCTTATGCTATAGCCTTTGGCTTTCAATTAAATAGTAATGTAATCAAAAAATATATTTTTCATATACTAAGAACATATTAGATATTCTAAAAACTA
>SEYY01019338.1:50000-57500 GCA_009176605.1 Armadillidium nasatum | reverse complement strand
TTCCATTTTATATAAATATTTATTTCCAGCCTAATAGGAACGAACTTCTGTTGACGACTGTACATAAAATAAAGAAGGAAGCGTGTTTCAAACTTTACTTGTAATGTAAATATAAGATTGAGTGAATCGGATAAATAGAGTCAGAATTTCTAGACAGAAAAAAAAAAATGAGACAATGTCGATTGACGAGACCCAAAATCTCTCCACAGGTAAGGAGACATCAGATTTCAGTTTTAGAACACTGCAAAAATTGTCCTAACGAATCGTTGGGACAAGTGGCTAAAATGTCACAACAACTTTTTACAGTTATTTTCTTATTAAAAAATAAATCGGTGAAGCGAATTCCTTATACCTAACATGTCTTTTTCTCGACTGAAAATTTTACTGCGACATTTTTCCACTTGTCCCAACGAATCGTCAGGACAATTTCTGCAGTGTGCGCAAAAAGACGAATAACGTTTATATGCTGAGCTGAGCAAGTAATCCTCTGGCGTTTGCCATCAGAGGTGAAATACATACATTCATATATATATATAATAATATATATATATATATATATATATATATATATATATATATATATATATATATATATATATATATATATATATATATATATATATATATATATAAATTTGGGAATGCAATTTCTGAAGTTTGTTTAAAGTCTCGCTAATGAAATATGTATAAACACATTCATACATATATAAATTCAAGCAAAACTTTCATTTTATTTAAACATATATATTATATTATTCATATATACAGTATATATATATATATATATATATATATATATATATATATATATATATATATATATATATATATATATATATATATATATATATATATATATATATATATATATATATATATATATATATATATATATATATATATTATATATATATATATATATATATATATATATATATATATATATATATATATATATATATATATATATATATATATATATATATATATATATATATATATATATATATATATATATATATATATATATATATATATATATATATATATATATATATATATATTATATATATATATATATATATATATATATATATATATATATATATATATATATATATATATGTATGTATGTATTATGTATATGTATGTATGTATGTATGTATGTGTGTATGTATGTATGTGTGTATGTATGTATGTATGTACTGTGCTTTCAAGGGGAAATGGAAGGCTGTTACAGATACGATCACAAGTTGAATGTAATGCTGAATGCGGAATTCATAGCAGAAAAGGAAAAAAAAATTGAAATTGCTATTCTTGAAAATGTAAATGAAAGAACAAGGAAAAAGGAGAAACGTCCTTGGCGTGCTATTGAAATGATACAGAAAAAAAAGAGAAAATGTCAAGTTCAATTTATTACAATCATCATAAATATAATGAACAAATTGTCAAGAAAAATTGTTTCGGAATTGAAAAGGTGTGGAGAAACTTTGTTGAAAATGGTGTTCCTTTCTGTGAGGATGATGTTAAGTACGAGAAAAATTCCAAGGTCTTTTCTCCTTCGTAACGGTACGGGTTTGGATGAATATAACTCACTAGTTACTTCAGATAGCGAAGCTTTTCTCTTTGAAAATCACCAGATCATTGTAGTCAAAGAACTGAAGTAAACAGATAGTTATCTTAAAGTAAAAGTTCAGCAAAGAATTTTATTAAACCATTCAGATTTAACTTCCTTTGACACCTATTTCATTACCTATGAAACAGACGTCGGATGACATCCAGAAAAGGGTAATCAATTTTTAGCTGTCATGAATAATTCTTATGATATATTATTAGATGTTTTTTGGAAGCTAAATTCTAAGCTACAGAATAGTAACTTATACATTGGCTACAGTATATGATTAACGTGTTCTCCATATATTAATATATATATATATATATATATATATATATATATATATATATATATATATATATATATATATATATATATATATATATATATATATATATATATATATATATATATATATATATATATATATATATATATATATATATCCAAAATATTTAATGTTACCTTGAAAAATATTTTAAAATGTTTCCCCATAAATTTATTTTACAACTTTCATGAATTTTTATTTATCTTTTTAGTTTTATTACTTTTCAGAGTTTCTTTTTTTAATTTTCTTTAAATTTTTTTTTATTTTATTTTATTTTTTATTTTCAAAATAATAAAAAAATTATAATAATATTTGTAATAATAATAATAATAATAATAATAATAATAATAATAATAATAATAATAATAATAATAATGATATTCATTAATGTTGAACATACAATTATTTTTAATGAGGAAAATGGAAATTTACTTCAACAGTTCATCCATAATTTGATTTCGTGGCAAATATAAAAAATAATTAATTTTATTCATATTTATATTTATATTCTTCTTCTTCTTCTTCTTCTTCTTCTTCTTCTTCTTCTTCTTCTTCTTCTTCTTCTTCTTATTATTATTATTATTATTATTATTATTATTATTATTATTATTATTATTATTATTATCATTATTATAATTATTATTATTTTGTTTTTATTATATCAATTATTACTCTTTATTATTATTATTATTATTATTATTATTATTATTATTATTATTATTATTATTATTATTATTATTATTACTACAATTATTAATTTCGTTATTATTATAGCAATTATTACTCTTATTATTATTATTATTATTATTATTATTATTATTATTATTATTATTATTATTATTATTATTATTATATCAATTATTATTTTTATTATTATTATTATTATTATTATTATTATTATTATTATTATTATTATTATTATTATTATTATTATTATTATTATCATTGTTAATATTATTATGATTAATGCTATTTCTACTATTATTATTATTATTATTATTATTATTATTATTACAATTAGTAGCAGTAATAATAATAGTGGTGGAGAAAGGACGATTGGGTATAAAATTTTAAAGTTAAAACTTCAGGAAACTAAAATCCTATTATTAACTCTAAATCCCTTTTAAAATATTGTCTAACCATAGCACAGTTTCTTTTTTTTAATTTTTAAAGGTTACTATAATCATTCTTATTAATAATCATTATTATAATAATCATTATAATCATTATAATAATCATTATAATCATTTTAATTATTATTATTATTATTATTATTGCTATTTTTACTACTTTATGTATTATTATTAGTATTATTGTTAATGTTTGTTATATTATATGCATTGTACGTATTTTAATGGTTATTAAAATAAATTGAAGCCATTATTGGTCCCCTTTGAAGCCTCTTTTCAGAGAAGGGAACTGAAATATTGAATGTACGTATCATCTTTTATATTTCTAACGTTTCTGAGTACAGTTGACGAATGTCAACTATTTGCTATATTCAGTTACATAATACTCTGAAAGGTTTTATGCGTTTTGACACTTTACTTTTTTGATTGTTACAAATGTGTTTTTAACACATAAAATAACACATTTAAAGAGAACTTTAGTTTTAAACGCATGCGGTATCCACACAACATATTAGACAGTTACAAGGGAAATAATGCGAGTATGGTATGCGTTAAAGTAAAGCTTATATAGTGTTTTTTATTTAAATGCGTTAATAACACATTGATGGTAATATAGGAAACAAACTTTTGAACTTTTCAAAGTTTCTTTTAGCTTAAAACAGACATTTATAACAATTACACAATTTTTTTGTTTTTGTTTTTTACATATCGATTTATGTTTCTCGGTTCAAACAGATTAATTTATGTTTATATTTTCAAGGCGATTGAAACTGTGCAAGTCAATGGAAGTTGGGAAAACAGATAAAGGGAGTGTGTTCCAGACTCTACCAGTAGATTACATGTAAGATTGAGCATAGTTGTTAAGTCTGGGGTCAAAGGGTTGTATAGAGAAAGGATGGGACTGTGTAGAAAGACGTGTCGCATGAACCTTTCTCAATGAAGGAGGTATGCGACGGTAAAGTTCAGAAGAGCAGTATCCATTGTAATAACGATAATATAGTAGTATAGAGAGAAGGACTCAACAAGTTAGAGGGGCACAAAAAGACTGGAGAGAATTAGTGATAGCTAAAGAGTTGATAAAACGAAAAACCCTACACATCACAGAGAGCTGTATGTGTAGGAACCATCCCAGATGTATGAGGCGTACTCCATACATGGGCGACCAAAACCCCTATAGAGAGAAAGCAACCGGGGTGGCGTGAAGAAATTTTAAATCCGCTTCAGAACACCCAACCTTTTAGAAGCTTGCTTAGAAAGAGAAGTAATGTGATACTTCCACGAAAGATTACGAGAGAAAGAAAACCCGAAAATATTAAGGACAGATAATGGCTTGATTTGTGTGTTTTCGAAGATGTCATAGTTGTGTGAGTGATTGTGTCGTTTAGAGAAATGGAGGAACTGAGTTCTTGAGGTATTAAGAACAACCATGTTTTCTCTGCCCCAATTTGAAATACGAAAAAGATGAGAGGTTTGCTGCTCCAAGGCCTAACATTCTTGCGTTCAATTAACTGTTGATAGTAAGGGCGTCTTTCAAACTAAAAGGAGTAATGAAGGGTGGATTTCTAAGTATAGGAGTGAATAGGTAATGAGGTAATAGAGAGAAGGTCAAAAAAGAAAAGTAGAAAAAGTGTTGGAGATAGGACAGAACCCTGAGAAACACCATTATTAAAAAATTTATAAGATGAACGATGGCCGGCTACAAGCAGCTATAGAATGACCTTAAAGAAAATTGGAGAGAAGACTACGGAGAGAAATATAGGTTCCGAAAAAGGGAAGTTTAGAAATCAAATTGTTCTCTTAAAGATGAAAATACTAAAAATATGAATTTTTGCGTTTTTTTTAAAAAAAAATAAATAAAGAAATAAAAAAATAAAAATAAAATAAAATTAAAAAAAAATAAAAAAGGTAAAATTTATTTTATCCCAAAAGGAAAATTGTGTTCACTCATTGTGTATTTAAAGTAAATATTTATTTTGTAACAACTTGTAAAACTCTTGTTTTTGTAATGTTCTTTCTCAATAAAGTATTATTATTATTATTATTATTATTATTATTATTATTATTATTATTATTATTATAATTTTAATATTAATACTATTTTCTGTTTTCTAACATATTATTATTATTTATTATTATTAGTTAGAATTTTTTTTTTTTTTTTTTTTTTTTTATTATTTATTATTATTATTATTATTATTATTATTATTATTATTATTATTATTTATTATTATTATTATTATTTTTTACATAAAATATTATTATTATATATTATTATTATTATTATTATTATTATTATTATTATTATTATTATTATTATTATTATTATTATTATTATTATTATTATTATTATTATTATTATTATTATTAATATTATTATTTTCATTATTATTGCAATTATTATTATTATTATTATTATCTGTTATTATAATTATTATCATTGTTCATATTATTATTTTATTATTATTATTATTATTATTATTATTATTATTATTATTATTATTATTATTATAAATTTTAATAATAACATTTTTATTACTTCTCCCCCAGAAGCCCATTTTAGTTTTGAGTCAATACTTAATAAGTATATGATGATCTGTTTGTATGAATTTTGTTACTGAAACTGAATAAAAATTAAAGATCAAAGATTATCGATATTTCTAAAATTTTTCCACGATTTGACATTTTTTTGACAGTATTATTTTTCTTATAATTATTATTAATAATAATATTATTATCTTTACCATTTTTTGCATTGTTATCATTGTTTGTTATAATATATGCATCATATTTGTATTTTATTTGTTATTAATAATAAATCGAATAACTATTTACCAACTAAACTTTGGGGTTCAATGGAAACCAATGAACATCCCCTTAGAAACCCCTTTTCAGAGAACTGGAAAGCTAACAAATTATTAATATTGTATTTAGCAATACAAGAACTACTGTTATATTATAAACATTTAAACTTACTTTTCCGTAATAAACTACAGAAATTTAAAATATTGAAAAACTATTATTATCATTATCATTATTATTATTATTATTATTATTATTATTATTATTATTATTATTATTATTATTATTCATCATTATTATCATTTTCAGTTTTATTATTAATATTGTTAGTATTATTAATTAACATTATCATTATTATTACTCATACTAATACTACTATTATTATTCTCATTATTACTACTAATATTATCATTATTATATTATCAAATGTTTTTATTTGAATTAAATTAAAATGAAAATTGATAAAAGTAAAAAGATGAAAAATTAAGATGATGAGAGTCCCTTTAAGCTCTTTTGGGAGTAGATTTAAATGGTACATTGTAGACATATTTTTAAAGCTCTTTTTAAGCTTTTCTTTAAATACTTTCACTAATTTAAAAAAAAAAAATCAAACAAGTTTTAAATAAAAATTATTATCAATGTTTTGATTAAATTTGTTTTTCAATTAATGCATCAAATATTTTTATTATTATTATTATTATTATTATTATTATTATTATTATTATTATTATTATTATTTAATTTATTATTATTATTATTTTTATTTATTTTTATTTTAATATTATTATAAATATTATTATTATTTTGCTTTATAATATCTTCTTTGTTATTATAATTATTCTTACTATTATATTTATTATTATTATTATTATTATTATTATTATTATTATTATTATTATTAGCTTATTATTATTATTATTATTATTATTATTATTATTATCATTAGTATCATTATTATTATTATTATTATTATTATTATTATTATTATTATTATTATTATTATTATTATTATTATTATTATTACAAGCTATTTTCTGAAATATTTTTTATAAAATATATATATATATATATATATATATATATATATATATTATATATATATATATATATATATATATATATATATATATATATATATATATATATATATATATATATATATATATATATATATATATATATATATATATATATATATATATATATATATATATATATATATATATATATATATATATATATATATATATATATATATATATATATATATATATATATATATATATATATATATATATATATATATATATATAATATATGTATATATATATTCTAAACGACTTTATCGAAATTACTTCTCGAATCACAAATGGAATTTGCAAATTAATATTCAGTTTTACAACAATGACGTCATAAACAATAGGCTAATTAAAACGTCATTCTTTTCATGACGTCAATAATGATCGGCAATAGTTTCAATTACTTGCAATGATTAATATCAGAAAAGAATCGCTAATAGAGGGTTCATAGCTTTTATTAATAATGATTTAATTTGAACTTTTATATCTTAGTAATTTCTCTCTCTCTCTCTCTCTCTCTCTCTCTCTCTCTCTCTCTCTCTCTCTCTC
>SEYY01019338.1:42500-45000 GCA_009176605.1 Armadillidium nasatum | reverse complement strand
AATAATAAATAATAATAATAAATAATAATAATAATAATAATAATAATAATAATAATAATAATTATAATATATAATAATAATATAATATTTTATAATAATTTTTATTATTATTAATTACTCTTTTTAAAAAAAAAAAAAAACCTTCCTCTTTAAAAAAAAAAAAAAAAAAAAAAAAAAAAAAAAAAAAAAAAATTGGTACTTCTTCATTTTTAAAAATGACGAGGAATTTATTATTTCCTTCATTATAATTTTTCCTTCACACTCTTTGTCCAAAATCTTTCTGAAGAGAAATTCTTTCTGATTTGGAATTCAGAAAGAACAAAGAATTTCTTCGTCAAGGTAATTCTCTAATTTTTTATTTTAAATCAGAATATATCTCCTATTTTTTCTAACAGCAATTTTTCTCTTTCCTTACATATATATATATATATATATATATATATATATATATATATATATATATATATATATATATATATATATATATATATATATATATATATATATATATATATATATATATATATATATATATATATATATATATATATATATATATATATATATATATATATATATATATATATATATATATATATATATATATATATATATATATATATATATAATATAATACTTCTGTTCAGCTATCTCAACCATTCTCTTTCTCCATCCATTCATTTCCTTTATTCTAGCATTCCTGACTGTATCACTTCTACCAGCACCACAAACCATCCTCAGACCTTTCATTTCGAAAACTTCAATTTTTTTCTCTTCCTCGCGTTCAACCAATATACTTCGCTTCCATACATATCTACTGGAATTCAACATCCCTCAAACATTCTCACCTTTAAATCTCTTGGAAACCTTCCTCTACTCCAAATATCTCCTAAACTACCCAGCACCTTCTCCCTTTCTTTTATTCTATGCCCCACTTCATCGCCCATACTACCATCTTCCTCACCCAAAATCATCCACAGATAATGAAATAAAGTAATTTGTTCCAATCTCTACCTACTCACTTTAATTTGTAAATCATCTCCCTCATCCACAACAATCTCCCCGCTTTTCATCCACAACACTTTACTATTACTCGCATTTATTCTTAAGCCTAATTCGTTCCAACCCTTTACAAACTCATCCATCAATACTTTTGAATTCTCCTACGTCTCTGCCAGATTTACAGTATCATCCGCATACATCAGCACATTTGCATCCCACATATTATATTGCTCCCTCATTCTCACCCCTTTCCCTACTTTATCCACCTTTCTCATCACTTTATCAATGAATAAATTATATATATATATATATATATATATATATATATATATATATATATATATATATATATATATATATATATATATATATATATATATATATATATATATATATATATATATATATATATATATAATATATATATATATATATATATATATATATATATATATATATATATATATATATATATATATATATATATATATATATATATATATATATATTGCGTTCTTTTAACAGCTTAATTTTGAAATTTAGATTGTTGTTCTTATAATATTTATAAGGTTTTATGTACATAACTTTTTATGATTTAATTGCAACAATCTGCCTATTTGTAGGAAAAAAATTTAATTAGAAATTTATATATATATATATTATTTATTATATATATATATATATATATATATATATATATATATATATATATATATATATATATATATATATATATATATATATATATATATATATATATATATATATATATATATATATATATATATATATATATATATATATATATATATATATATATATATATATATATATATATATATATATATATATATATATATATATATATATATATATATATATATATATATATATATATATATATATATATATATATATATATATATATATATATATATAATTAACATTATATTAAAACTCAAGAAACTTACTCAAGTTATTTTTCATCCCGAAATAGTGCAACATTTATCCTTCGTGACACCAAAAGCTCTTTTTTCCGTCGTAAATGCAATAATCTTTCTGGTTACTCTTCCTCTCGATCTTTCTGGCATTTTGAAAGAAATGTCAATTCTAACTTAGCTTTTTCTTCTTTTCCTGCTCAAGTCTCTTCCGATGGCACAACTGCCGTTTTACCTTCTACTAAAGCTGAACTCTTCGCTCATGCTTTTTGCTTTTAACTCTACCTTAGACGATCCCGGAGCTATTCCTCCCCCTTCAACCCCCTCCAACTTATTTATGCCTAAAATTAAAATTTCATCTAAAGATGTCATTTCTGCTCTCTCTAATCTGAACACAAAGAAGGCGTATGGTCTTGATGGTATTCCTCCTGCCTTGGTAAACTATTTAGTCTTTGTCTCTCTGCTTCAACCTTTCTTTCCTTTCTTGCTGGAAACGTGCCCTCATATAGCCTGTGCCGAAGATGGGGGACCCTATCTAAATCCTCTAACCACCGTCTTAT
>SEYY01019338.1:30000-35000 GCA_009176605.1 Armadillidium nasatum | reverse complement strand
TATTTTTTTTTTCCTTTTTCTTTTGGTTATAGTGTTGTGTGCTGCTATTTTCAAATAAAATGTTATTGATGGTTCAGAAACTTTTCATATATATATATATATATATATATATATATATATATATATATATATATATATATATATATATATATATATATATATATATATATATATATATATATATATATATATATATATATATATATATATATATATATATATATATATATATATATATATATATATATATATATATATATATATATATATATATATATATATATATATATATATAACAGAGATAACTAATGCGGTGGGGGAGGGGAAGTAGTAGAACATGATACCGTTCTTCAAAAAACTTATTTTTCTATGTCTTCATTAATTATTGCAAAATTTTTTAACCTAATCAGCGCTACTTGTACCGTATACTAGTAAAAACAGTTAATTTTGAAGCTTTAAAAACGTAGGAGAGGTGTCAAAAAATTCTTTTATGTAGATCTATGGAAAAGATCTACAAATATTTGGCAGAGAGTATTTTTTTTTTTAAATAATTATTTTCTCTCTCTTCATTTTATTAAAGTTAAATGTAAATTTCCTTTTTAAGAACTGGAGAAAAATTTTGTATAGTTATTATATCTTGGAGACTGGTTTTAGTTAGTCAATGTTGTTAATATATTCTCAATGACAGGTTTAAAATTTCTATTCCGACCCTCTTATAATAATAGGCATTAAACTCTTTGTATATATTACTAATTCTTACTTATCATACAGTGTTTTTTGGCCTGCAAGTTATCTATCATACTAATGATACTATATAACTTATTTCTAGTATAACCTATATATCCATATTAACAGCTCGAGTATGAACACATGTTTTAATAAATCATGTTATAACTTTTATAATAAATCTATACATGATAGAAAATGAGTTGGAAGATTATGTAGTGACTGAGTATAGGTTACAGCTTGCTTCTTTTTAGAATTGCTATATATTCATGTTTAGATAGTAGCGTTTTACAATCATACAAAATAAAAAAAAGAAAGAAAGATAAGCTAGTTTAGAGTTTGTTCTCTTTATTTTAAATATTAAATTAATTTTGGTAATTATTATTTATTCATCGAAAAAAATTCTATAAAAACTTTAAGCATGATTTTTTTCCCTAATATTTTTTAATATATCATGAACTTCCAAATGAAGAAATTTTCAGTTTTTATAATTTTTCAGGAGAATTATTTATATATTAAAAATATCGAACTCTTATTAAAAGCATAAAACAGATAAATTTTTATAATATTAATAATAAGAATAAAAAGCTAGAGCTTACGGATTTTACAAATAAATATAAATTATGCCAAAAATTAACAAGCATGATCCAAACAAGCTCTGAATTCCGCCACTTAAAAAGAATATACCTAACACAACATATGTTGATTTTGGGGTCACTTCGTGGAAAAAAACAAAAAACAAACTAACAAACAAACAAAAACAAAAAAAAACAAAAAAAAACTAACAAAAACATCTGCATCTCAAAATATTAAATGCTGTGTTTTTTAAGCAAAATAATTATAGGTAGAATATTTGTAATATTTCTTTATATTTTAAATGATTATTATTTATGACCGATATGATTTATTTATTTGTAGTATTGGGTGGAAAAGTAAATAACTGAAAAACTTTTGAAGATAATTGTAATAATAATAGTAATAATTCTAATAATAATAATAATAATAATAATAATAATAATAATAATAATAATAATAATAATAATAATAATAATAATAATAATAATAATATGATAATAATAATAATAATAATAATAATAATAATAATAATAATAATAATAATAAAAAGATAATAATTATAAGGATAATCATAATAACATATTTCCATTAGTAATAACTGTAACAAAAATAATAAAATTAACAAAAACAATTACAATAATAATATTAATAAAATAATATAAATAATATCAAAATAATTTCATTAATAATAAGTTATTCTTACGATAATCATTATTGCTATTATTATTATCATTATTATCATTATTATTATTATTATTATTATTATTATTATTATTATTATTATTATTATTATTATTATTATTATTATTATTATTATTATTATTATTATTATTATTATTATTATTATTATTTTATTATTATTATTATTATTATTATTATTATTATTATTATTATTATTATTATTATTATTATTATTATTATTATTATTATTATTATTATTATTATTACTTTATTTATAAAAATAATTTCTTTTAAATAAAGCCTTCGCACCTCACGAGTTATGGCTCTATTAGATGAGAGAACCTTTCTAGATTGTTTCTAGCTAGATTCTGAATGAGGAAGCTGAACATCGACTTCAAGCACGTCACCCAATTATGCTACCGTAGTTCCACGGCACAAAAACAGTATCAGAACTCTCTAATTTACAAATGAATATGAAAATTTCTATAAATATAAATTAAGGAAATTTTTTCCAAAAATTTTATAATATAAATGTTCAAAATGAAATAATCAGTTTATTATTAATGTTAATCTTGCATAATGGAAAATTAAATTTTGAGAAATTTTTAGGAATCAGTAAAATAATTAAAATAAAAGGATAATAAACGAATTTTATTCACTATATATATATATATATATATATATATATATATATATATATATATATATATATATATATATATATATATATATATATATATATATATATATATATATATATATATATATATATATATATATATATATATATATATATATATATATATATATATATATATATATATATATAATATATATATATATATATATATATATATATATATATATATATATATATATATATATATATATATATATATATATATATATATATATATATATATATATATATATAAATATAATAATATTTAATTCTTTAAAAAAACTTTCTAGATCTTCATAAGATATAATGCAATTTAGATTAATTTAAAATTTAAATATAATTTAGGAAAAGTATTTAAAAATTATGCAATAAATAAATTGTATAATTTTAAAATTCAAAAAAGAAACCACAGTTATATTCACAGAACTTAATCACACAATTTATTTAAGCATAAATTGCATACACTAATTTAATTGTAAATGTTTTTTGCATTAGAGCTAGTTTATCAAGCTTTCTGGGGTATATATATATATATATATATATATATATATATATATATATATATATATATATATATATATATATATATATATATATATATATATATATATATATATATATATATATATATATATATATATATATATATATATATATATATACTATATATATATATATATATTATATATATAATATATATATAATATATATATATATATATATATATATATATATATATATATATATATATATATATATATATATATATATATATATATATATATATATATATATATATATTATATATATATATATATATATATATATATATATATATATATATATATATATATATATATATATATATATATATATATATATATATATATATATATATATATATATATATATATATATATATATATATATATATATATATATATATATATATATATATATATATATATATATATATATATATATATATATATATATATATATATATATATATATATATATATATATATATATATATATATATATATATATATATAGGGAGGTGACGTAGAGCCGTACAAAACGATGAAAATATGAGCAAGATCAATGGGTTTCAATCCGTTTACCACTGCCAATGGCTTTCATCTAGCTCTCATGATCCTCATGTGAAGTTGCCAGCCCCTTTTCTATCCAGAACAACCTTGAGCAGTTGGTGTCTCAATACCTATACCCCTTACCGTCTTGACTATGAACCCAACATTATTCACCTTTTCCTAATTTCTTGTCCTTCTACTAACACTGTTAAACTCTTTCATAATCTGGGTGCATCTGATCACCTTCTAATCGCAGTATATTGTCTGTCTCTTTAAGTTTTCCGAAAGAACGGCCCCCCAACTTCAGCGAGGAGACGTTTCTGGGATTTCGTAGCCATTTACTGGTCTGACTTGCGGTTGTAATTTTCTGATTTCTCATGTAATGATTGCTGTTTATATGGGAGGGGTCCTTTGTGATGTGCAGAGTACATAACCGAGGTGATTCTCTCTGGCATGAAGGCGTATATTCCATATTCTTTCCAACTACTAAACATAACAGACCTTGGTTTAACTCTGCTTGTTCTTGTGCTATCCGCCGCAGGGAAATGCTGTCTTTAGGGATTAACATCATCTTCAAACTTCAAAATCTCATGGAACTTATATTTCATTCCGGAATCGTGTAAAATCTATTCTCCGCAACATCAAAACTCATTTCCCTTAGTTTAAAATTTTTTCTGTCCAACTCCCTGGACTTAACCGCTAGGATCAATCTTACCTGTACTCTACAGGTAAAGTCCGGAACACACTCCCTTTATCTATTTTTCCAACTTCCTTTAACTTTCCCACCTTCAAATGTAGTGTATCGGAACACATCGGCCTTTAACTTGACCGGTTTTCCTTTTCTTTCCGTAACTCTGTTGGAAATTTTAAGAGCCCTTTGTCCTTCGCTCACCAGAAGTATAATATATATATATATATATATATATATATATATATATATATATATATATATATATATATATATATATATATATATATATATATATATATATATATATATATATATATATATATATATATATATATATATATATATATATATATATATATATATATATATATATATATATATATATATATATATATATATATATATATATATATATATATATATATATATATATATATATATATATATATATATATATATATATATATATATATATATATATATATATATATATATATTATATATATATATATATAATTATATTATAATATTTAATAAAATATAAATAAAAATT